>ANCB02000497.1:0-19137 GCA_000331835.2 Trichoderma hamatum GD12 | reverse complement strand
GAAGAATGGTTCAAACTTGCATAATTTATCCTCTCCTAATTCATTTTCCTTTAGCTTACGGCGGGTAAAAGAGCGAAGGGCGTAATAAAATCACCAAACAACATTGATGTTGATGCTCCGCGATGGCAGTGAACAGCTTACGTAGTACGGAGTAAAGGCAAGGGTAAAATATCTTTCAGTTATAGAGGCCAGGATCCACACGGTGGTCTAGTGTTATTAGACTTTTACTGTCGTTATTTTCTTCCAACTATTAACCTGAAGCAGGTATAGCCATATTATAATCTTTACAGGAGTTGACTAGCATTCGCGAATAGTCTGCAATAGCATTCACAAGCAAAGGATTTCTAGTGAAAAAGCGACACGAACGTGGCGCTTTCTAGCCACCCACATTCTGATATCGATGAAACGGCGGGATTCTTGACAGTTTTTCCAGGCCTGTCAGCAAAGTGGCTTAGACTGTTGTATCACATCGGCCACATACAAGATACTAAATGCATTCTATAATGGCAACGTTGTGACTGATTGCATCTTAGCGCATAAAAGGCTAAATAATTTCGAAACAAACTTTCCAGATAGCAATAGTAACAAAGTAATGGGAGGTAACTTTGTTATTGAAAGCCTTTGAATATTGAGGGAAAGGTGGTTCAAATGTACTCTAGTACCTACCTAGGTAATGAGACATTTATAACAGAAGAATAATAAATAATAGTAATCAAATTTAATAACCTGTACTCTGTTCAAACTCAGCTAAGACAAATAGGGCAGATAAATGTCGAGCCCCCTTATTATTGCATAAGTAGTTAAAAGATACGTAGAAAACTCGGGTTAGCATAGGAAGTAAGTTGAATTTCACTCTTTAATAAATCTGCATACATGTATTCTTAACTATTGGCGCATAGATCGTAAGTATGCTTTTTTTTCAACGATTACGTCGCCTTTGTATACTAGCAATTACGCTCCTGCTTTGCATTATTTTTATACAATTTACTTCATACAATACATCTGGCTTTGGCATATTTAGGCCATACACTTGCCAGCTCCCTGTTACACAACATCACATACCTTCTTCTCATGGCTCTAACAACTGTCCGCTTTTAATTTCGCAACCACAAATAGACTCCTCTCATACAGGGTTAGCAGCAGCCCTGTCGCCAGCTGAGCTCCTCTGTCGGCCGACAGAACCATTATTAGGAGGGATTCCAAAACTGCTTCACCAAAGCTGGAAATCAACAGATTTGCCAGCTAAATTTAAAAGATGGAGCGACACGTGTCGCAGGCAGCATCCTGATTGGGAGTGGGTTCTATGGACCGACGAAGATAATCTTCAACTCGTTAAACAATACTTTCCATGGCTTGAGGATACTTTTCTAAGTCTGCCTGGGAATATTTACCGAGCTGACCTGGCACGGAATCTTTATATGTATATATTTGGCGGGTGGGTTAAGCTTATAACCAGACCATAAGCAAGTCTATTGTTAAGCTTATTCTGACATGAAAGGATAGGATTTACGCCGACTTGGACACTGAATGTCTGCGCCCTACACTCGATGCTCTCGCATCCCAAAATATTTCATTGCTTGATGAACTCGACAAAGGTTTTGGCGACGAAGCCTCCGTGGCACGTATTGCGTTGTTTGGTCGCATGGGTTCTGATTCAGCTTTCGATCACAACATACCTAATGCATGGATGGCTGCTTCATCTAGACATCCTTTTTTCTTATTCCCAGTGCATTTTGCACAGGCAGAGATAGAAAAAAGCAGGCGCATTCTTCACAGATGGTGGTATGACTACCCCTCAGCAGAGCAGCTAACTGGCCCTATTGCTCTGCGTAAAAATATTCGGCAATATGAATCTTGTGGCGACGCAGCGAATAGAGTAATTCTCTTGCCGGAAGACATGATATATCCTTTCGATTGGAACACCGGAGAAAAGGTGCGATCTCTGTGTTCAGCTGAGAAAGATACATTCAATGAGACGCAGTGTAAAAATATGTTAAGCGTTGACCCAAAAGGTAGTATATCTATAACATACTGGACTCATACCCACAGAGGCAAGGGCCCAGATGTAGAAAATATAGAGCGCATCAGCCAAGATGGATAAGAAAAAAAATGTTACAGGAGAAAGGTTTTAATCTTCCAGCGGCACATTCTATATTATTTTAAATAAAATAACTGTGAACAAAACGCCTATATATACCCAATCCTTATATTATTATGAGATTTAATGCTTCCTCATAGGTTGCATCATCTTCATCGTGCAGCTACAAGGTCCGAACATGAGTTCTATCAAGCATTAGAAGCTGTATTATGTCATGAATCGATGCACTTGGCCCAGCTTGAATTAGCCAACTATGCCCTGAAAATAGACATTATCAATTCAAAGAGGTGCTCAATAACGACTGCTGACTGGCGTAAGAAATTAAACCTTCTGAAACGTGTGTATGTGTAAGATAGGGGATATCTCGTTGGTTTGTAAAGCCGATATTTGCATCCGGCCTGCCACTGCGATTGGGCCAGCCCAAGGGACATTCATCCAGGTATACGGTTAGACAACTTCAGCTTCCCAGTCCGCCCAACTACAGCTTAGCAGTGTGGCATTGAGCGCTCTCAAACTGCGGGATGTGGTTTTCTCGGTGGCTGCCATAGCAAACAGATATCAAGGATGACGAAAGGAAGACCAGAGATAAGGCCATGCTTGGATGTACGACTGAGCTTGGCTGAGATGCCAGCGAATGCAAACGAGGCATCTTCTGGGAATTTGAGCTTTCTGCAGTTGAAACCATTCATTAGAGTTTCAAGTAATTGCCGTGAAGGAATATAGCCGGCGGAGATCTGCATATGCTCCGCTACCGTTGTTCCATCGTGCCATGACTAACCAAACATTCTGGTGAGTTGGATTCTTTACTACATGTAGAGCTACGACAGACCTAATAAGCTGAGTCGTTAAAAAAAAAAAAAATAGAAGACACGATGAGATAATATGCCTTCTTGAAAAGTGTTAGACAAGCGCGAAAGCAATAGATATGGACTGGTGACCAGTATGAACATATATTGGATATCAGTCATCTGGTAAGCTATGGGCTCTTCTGCGGAGAGATAGATTCGGTCAAAATGTGCTGTACCCAAATTAGAGGCCATTTACAAGTATTCTTTGCCTTTTACAACTACTCAACATCTATTACCATCAAGGATTGCGTTTATGCGCTATCTATGAGCAGAAGAGGTGGCAGGCAGGTTAACCAGTTCTAAAGGCGGGTATCATTATCTCGTTGCTACAGCGCGAGTGACTTGACATGCCTATTCTTTATGTCCTCTCTGTGTGGGATTCTCTGCACGGATATGTCAGGCACGGTAACTGAGGATAGGTTCTCTACACAAGAATATGTATCAATTGGAATGTGGGTGATATCACACTGACTGCGTGTCTAATTATGCGCTTGACCGCCGGAGACGGTGAGATTCGCGATGCTATCGACATAGTGCTTTTACAAGCTCTGAAGCGTTCCCCTAAGCAAAAGTTGAGATCAATCGCTATGCGATTCCCGATCGATCTCCTTTAACCAGGCCCTTATCGGCTTCACTCGAGCCGCCAACCGGCGAAAGAATACTTTGTTACAAAGGTGTACCGAAGAATAATTAAGAATATGTGTTTCAGCACAATTTTACCATCCAGGGCCAATGTTGGCGAAAGATATAGGAATAGTATCAAGAAGCCATAGATCGAGGCTGCTGTGCTCTCAGCATTGCGTGTAGGCGTGAAAATGGCAAAGTTGCGCTATTAGGATTCATCCCATTCTTTCATGCAGCAGGGTGTGATAGCTTAGCGAGCATACAGCTTACAAAGCCTCCGGGTGTATCAATCAGGCTCCTTGCAAATTTTTCCGATACAGATGCAGCCCACACGATGAAGCTTGTCGATTTGAACGAGGAAATTCTATGTTGCGAGGATGGCGCACTCCAGCTCGTTTAATATTCAGCTAATATGGAACTCTCCACGTGTGTCGAAGCTGTTTCTGGTTTAAAGAGGTGTTTCCTGAATACAAGAAGCAAATTGGGAAGATTTTGCAATCTCGCGGATATGTCATGCCGTTATTGGCGATAGAATTAACGACGGCGCGGCTTTGAAGACAGCACTGCAAGATCACATCTATGCCGGATCTGCTATAGGCATAGTGAAGTCCAACCTTGGAGGCCTAGCGCCGTCGTTGGTTCAGGCCTTACAGATTTCATGTCAAAAAGTTGAGCAGAGCCACAATTTTCTAGTTTAGGAAACAGTTGTAATATTGCAATGTCTCACTCTATGTCTGTGTGGAACTACTAATGCTATAATATTACAGGTAAAACTTTGTTATGGGATATGTGGATGCAGCAGCGGGGGGGGGGGATAAATTTAATATCGAACCATTGACACTGCCTGCTGCAGCAGATTGTATTAATAAGAATAGATGTATTAAACAAGGTGGCGCATGAGTTTTATTCAGATGCCTTCGTTATGTCTTATCCGAATCATGGTCCTAGATATTATGAGAAGGAAAAAGCGAAGACGATAACAAATGGATAGATTTTGCCCAGAAACCTTTTGCTGCTGTGGCTGAATCTGATGGCTACAGCGGGTATATATGGGGTGAAGTGGGAAAGCCTACTGTCCCCGACTTTGACGGATATGGTTTACTAGGCAGTGACAAGTGGAATTTAATCGCCAGTCAGCACGCTGGCACTAAGGAGAGTCCACGAGCCGCCAACACTTGGGGCACAGTACAGAAGATCTGTGTAAAGGCGGAGGATTGGGGTACAAGCTTGAGGATCACGAAGAACACTATTCCTATTCACCGATAGACTACGCCTTTGCCTTTGAAAGACCGCTCACTAGCTTCCAGCGGCTGGAAGGATTTAATCTAGGCAGTTTTAAATAGATTAAAAAGACATGTACGGTACACTAGCTACAAATCACGATGGTCGGACTCAGCTAAGATTAAGCTAGTCAGGAATCGCCATAATAGCTACTGAGAAAAAGAAACGAGGAACTGATTTGATAAGAAAGTAAACAAGACACTAAACTGAGAACCTAGAGTGAAAACAGGATAGGGACAAAGGCAATCCAAATATATACAAGCTGCATAGTCAGCGTATATATTATTGACAGTTTTCTAAATTTCATCAAGTGGGGCCATAATATTACACTCATGATGACCTCGAGAAACACGAGACCAAGCCCCTTCCGGTAATCCGATGTGCTGCTACTGCACCACAGCCGAAGATATTACTTACTACTTTGTTTCCCAATAGGACGGCCCCCATCGCACGCGTTTTCCAACCGGCGAAGATTATCTGTCTGCAGTTTTTTTTACCCTTTTTACATGTTCTCTTATTATGTAGAAGTTATACTGAACGGGCCTCTACAAATCCTAGAAGAGGGGTTCAGAGTGGACAATTCATCGTGATAATGGTTCAATTCGTTGAAAGGTGGTAAAGGCAAGGTCGTTTAATTGTCTTTGCGTACCAATACTTAATTTGATCAAATAATATGAAGCGGGAAGGTTGGGACTGTGGTCATATATATAACCTAGGGTAAAACAATAACCGGCTTTTCTTTTAGTAACTCAAACTATTAAAGAAAATTTGTCATTCGGACCAACAGATCTTAATTGAAAATCAGCTCTCGTAATTGCTCTGCTTCCACCCCAGGACCTGACTCTTGTCATACGCTCCTGGTGAAACCGCTCGACTGCTTCTTGTCATTGTGACTTTCGTCTCCTTTAGGATATGTTTGGAGCTCTCCCCATCTCCATCTGTATCTCCCAGCTGCTGAAATGTATCCATATTAATGTCCGCACGCCTATCTTGATGTCCACTCCTTGACGACATGAATTTGTTAGCCGAAGATGAACCCGAGGTGCCGCCGTTGGAGGTACCGCCAAAGATAGGGAGAGAGAGGAGAGGGCGAAGAGCATGCAGGGAGCCTGCGATGATGCCAATGCCTTCTTCGATAATGGACCAGAGGCCGATCTTCCCGGTGCCGAACATAAATTCTGTGGGGTTGCTGTAGAGAGTTAGATAGCGAAGTCGGACGATCGTCGCGCAGCTTGCACTGGTAAAGGGTTAGCTAGCTCGTATACCCAGGTTCGTAGTGGCAAAACGGTATAAGCGGGGCTGTTCTCTGTCAGGGGGAGAAGGATTCTGAGACATACAAAGCACCCATGCCAAGAATTATAGCCACCGAGAACTTGACCCTGGCCTTCATCTGAATCTTCCATAGCAAGGCCGCGGGCAAGACTGCCAAAGTCCAGTCTGTTATAATCTCGATAGCAGAAAAGAAGAAGCTGACGTCGCTATTCAAATCGAGATTGCATGAACCGGTAGTAGTTTCACCCCATAGAGTAGTGATGGGATGGCAAATATTGGAAATGCCGACTATGAATACGATGGCGGAAACAGCCGTGGCGAAAATGACGGCCCAGATGGTCCACTTATAACGACGGCGGGCATCGGCAATCCGGTAAAGAGTGATGGCGATGCTGCTCTTGATGAAGACGGTGCTAGAGGAGTAAAAGTACTCGGCGATGAAAAAGTTCTTTTGCCAAGGATCAGTTTCACTTCATTCGAGTCGCTATCGAAGAAGGAGAGAGTAGGTACCTTGGTTCCGTGCATAATCTCACTCTTAGACAGGTGGACAGCAAGTTGACCAGATCCAAGATAGCAGCAGACAATGCATAATGAGGCTGTCACCGAGAAGAGAAGCTGCGAAGCATTAGAATTTTTGTGCGGGTTAGTGAGCAGAAGATAAGTTGTGCTGGTTGTGCACGTACGAGGCCTATAAACATCAATATGTCGTCCCAGCCCGAGGCATTTCGCCAGATCCGCACTGATATCCGTAGGATAAATGTGAGCCAAGTTAAGATAAGCAGCACTATCGAAGCATAGAGGAGCTGGACGCCGTCCCCTGCCGGCTGAACCATGATAGCAGACGAGCTGAGTACTGCTACCACAGAGAGTTGAAGAGAAGATGGATAAGAAGCAGAGTTGAAGAGTTGAAGGGTTGAAGAGAGGAAAAAGAGTTGTAAAGTATAGTACGACTTCTCATCCTTTAGACCAAAAGGATCGGCGAGGATGAGACCGTAGTGAAAATAAAACTGCGCTTGTCATTTCTTGTTTTCGGTCCAAGCAAGGGGTGAGAAAAACTGCCACTCATCACATATACTTAATGGCGGCAGACCGGCGGTGATTTCTTTCTAGTTTCCTTTAACCCATGCTGCAGAAGAAAATAGTGACACGCAAGTCCACTTTTGTATGTAAATTGGGTTTAAGCGTGCCACTCTTTTCCTTCTACCACCCGTCACGGCATGCCAAGCTTGGTGTTCATTACTCGAGTACCCCCTGCACCGTTTTCTTTCCGCCGCATGCAAAGCTTGACGTTCATTACTCGAGTGCCCCCTGCATCGTTCCACCGGGATGCAACCCTTAATAAGAGAGGGCCCGTGGGCACAATCATGCGGTGGAAGAAAGGTGGAAGAAAAATTAGCGACGCGCAATCCACTTTTGTTGCGTAAATTGGGTAGCATACTCCGTAATCATGTCACTCTTTTTCTTCACACTACCTGGCAATTGCCGGACCGCGCACCGGGTGTAGAGTCCTGTGTATGCGTGTGGGGTACAGGCCGAGCTAAGCTCGTTTCACCACCACACCCCAGGCAAGGCAAAGGGGGTTATAACGGTTTTTCCCCTGTTCATGCAGCGGACAAGGAACACCGCCAGTCTGTCACTATAAATCTGTACTTATGTGATAGGCGGCGGTGATTTCTTTCCGGCCCTTGCTCGTCTTCCTTCCAAGATCTCAATCCTCTGACCATCCATCAATCTTAATCGTTCGATATCACATTTTCTTGCCCTCCTGTCTCATTGCCTAACCGATATCCCAGAGATCTTATCTTATCTACACAACATGTCTGAATTTATCATCAAGGACGAGGATTTGAGCAGCCTCAAGGGCAAAGTTGTTGTCCTCACAGGTACGGCCGATTCACCTCTTTGCGTTATATTTCTGCCGCAATCCTGCTTGGCTCGAACTGACCAATCTACCTTCTATAGGCGGCTCATCGGGTATCGGCCTGGCTACAGTCAAACTGCTGCTCTCATTGGGAGCATCAGTAGTCAGCGGCGATGTCAATCCGCCACCGGCCTCTGAGTCGGCAGAAACGCCTGCCTTCCTTTTTGTGAAGACCAATGTAGCCAGCTGGGATGACCTGACCGTGCTGTTCAAGAAAGCAAAGGAGCACTTTGGCCGCATTGACTGCGTCTTCGCCAATGCCGGTATCGGTCCCCGTGCCAACTACTTGGCCCTTGAGACAGATGACCAGGGTAACCTGAAAGAACCATCACATGAACTCATGGAAGTTGGTTTGAGGGGCCTTATCAACACAGCTTCTCTAGCTGTTCACTACATAAAGGAACAACCCGAAGGTGGTAGCATTGTTCTTATGGGTTCTAGCACCGGATTGCAGCCCCTTCGAGCTGTCGATTACTGTGAGTGGGAAGCAAAGGATTGTGTTGTTGGTAGAAGTTCGTTATACTGACCAAATCGTGTAGCCGCGGCCAAACATGGCGTCCTCGGTTTCGGCAGAGGTATTGCACGGATTGCAGATGTTGCGGGGCTTCCCATTCGCATCAATACTCTGATGCCATCATGGACAACGAGCAACGTTCTCCCAGACCTGGAGGGCCTCATGAGAGGGATCTCACACGTGCCCCAGCCCGCTTTGGTGGTTGCACGCGCTGCTGCTTATCTTATGGTTGATGCCTCCAGGCAGGGCAACGTGATCTTCGTCGCTGATGGAAAGTACAAGGAAATCGAAAAGTCCGTACTCCTGCCTGCGTACGAGACCATTAAAGGAGAGGGAAACCCCAGCGATGACGAAGTTCTCAAGCGTCTTCTAGAACTGCCTGCCAACTAAACTAAATGGATTTAGTGATTTAGTGCCTTGAGAGAACTGGATCTTTTTTATTTAGACTGTATAGCAAGCAAGCTGGCATTTTTTGTTCAATACTGCGAAATACTGTAAATAGTTTGCTCAAGTTTTATTAATACAATCCCAGGAGGCAATTTCCAGATCTTCATGGCTCTACCTTAAAGTAAAACTATCCGTTATTTACTAAAAGTTGTGCAAGTTAATGTGTAGGATAAAAGGGCTGCGTTGAATGCAAAATAATTACATTGGGTAAATGGTATGTGGAAACTGGTATCCTTATGTGCGCATTACGCAAATGCTGGTGGCATCAGACCTCCTGCGTACATGTAATGAAGGCGGCAAGAAACGTCCACTACTATGGCAGAACAATTAGTTACGCGAAGTAAGGGATGCTATTAGGAAGCGGGTGTTGGCATTTCGAGTGAACGGGGTGATTTAATCATTCTGCTTTTACGCACTCACATTTGATAACATGCCCGGTTATATTGCTGCTGAGTATAAGTATTCCATGCTATTTTCATTTCTGGTTCACAACTGAATTTATGATGTAGAATGCAGGACTAATTTTATCGCAATCCCCAGGTAGTGCATTCAGTTTAAAAACAGCCGTGGTTACAAAATGGCGTTCACTAGTGGCTGAAGCTGTGCGACTAAGTCGACAATTAGCGGACCTCAAACGAGGCATTAATGCTTTCAGCTGGCGCATTGACATACGGATATAGGTCCTTTAGCGTACAATTTAAGTTGAGCTCTGTATACCTAAGCTACAGCCTTAAAGCTACTTTAAATATAGCGAACAGTGGCCAAAGTCTTCCTCTTATTTTTTCGTTGACCAATTGCTACTGCCTATAAGATCAAATATCTAACCATGTCCTCGGCACCTTAGTAGTGTAATAGTGAGATGTCACTGTGTGCTAGCGCATGCTACTATAGCAGCCAAGACCCATATTATCTGTGGGTGACAGATTGGGATCTACACTCAAAGTTCTTGTTCTACGGGTAAAATAACATCGCTTAGGTAACCGAGCGCTTGCTCGTTTTTGTATGCTCTCAAGCTTGGCAAGCGAAACTTGCAAATATTCTGACCAAGATTAAATCGAGCCATTTGGCTACCAGCGCCCTGGCTAGGTACTTATCTGCATGATACGAACCTAGGTTGTCTCTACTGTATTAATTTCGCTGCTTTAATTCCTCCCAGCACCGCTATCGCTGGTCAAGCGACTCACCCCGCCCCTTATGTGCTTGCCCTTCATGCGGCTTGCTGGTCGGCATATCCTTCGCTACTGGCTGTGGCATGCCCCTAGGCAGTAATTCAACTGCGTCTGGGTAGTAAGTCCACTGGGATCTGGCGTCCCATGTCCATACTGAGCCGAATCGCAGCAGTAGCTCGTAAATCGGTTTCGGTTTGGTTTTTAAGGTAAGTTTTAGGGTAGGTCATTTCTTCGGCTTTTTCGTTATGTCAACATTTTCTAGGCCTGGTTATAGGTGCCAATTGACAATATGATGGAGAAAATTGTGATGAGTTTTTCTTCAGTCTGTTCATATTTCTTCCCCCTTTTCTTTCATCTTCTCTTCTTCTTCTTCTTCTTCTTCTTTTTCTTTTCGTCTCTTTTGGTGCTGCTCCTGGAACTGTACTTGGGCTAGAGTGGGTTGCTTATTTTTTATCTGCCATCTGGGCACATGCCTTTTGGGCCTAATCTAGGCGCCGGAAAAATCGAGTCGAATCTTGGATGCTTTTCTTTATGTTTTCTTTTCATCTTTCAATAGAAATTTGGATAAGAGGTGGAATCTGCTACTTTGCTCTTCACATCACGGAAAGTAGCTGCATGGGCTATGTTCAATGAACAAGAGAAAGCGGACACACAGAGTGTGGAAGGTTATCCGACGATTTAATAACGAAGCTAGAAAGTATGTCTTGGAAAATATTAGGGGTTATTGATTTCCCCAGTTACAAATTTACTCCAAATGTTACATTAAGCTGCTCCCATCCTTTGCATGTGGGATGTGACTGAACAGGCTCACAGTGAGGGCTTTCGTCAACAAGGACGGTCTGCAATTTGATCTTGGCTTTGAACCCTTGCGATAGATCTTACAGCGATGACTTGCATCTATTTGGCACTATGCTTTTTTGGTGGCGAGAGAGCTGGCCACCTGCCTAAAGGGTAACATTCTGTTTCTCTTATCTGGAGATCCCTTTATTCCCCTTGTCATCATCAAATACAAGGGGCTTACTGTAAAGCTTGGGTGCTTCGCGCATAATACCTGGTGACATTATGCATAAAAAGAGCCTTCTTTTGGCACGTGGGCCCCGCAGCGTGTCAAAAAGGTCAAAGATTGTCTGGTAACAGCTGGGGTAGCAATAGATTTATCCATTTTATATAAAATCTCCGCCTTTTAGAGTATACCTGGCACCACATATGCGAGCGCAATGCTTTCAAACGCATTTCTGGGTGCATTGCAGCTATCTTACATGGCCAGCTCTCCTTTTGCAGGGACTCGTACCGCTGTTGAATTGGTTTCCATGTATGTACGAAGTATAGAGTAAGCATAGGTATGTTGCTTATGTTGCGGCAAATCTGCTTCTTCGTCTCAAAGCTCCCCCGTAGAAATAAAGTACGAATATTCCAATCACGCCCGCACAACTCAATCCAGCCAACAAGCTGACACCTTTCCCGACACCCAGGTTTATGAAAAGTGGCCGCGAAAAATGAATTGCGCCACAAGCTATGCTGCTCCGCACAAAGTCATTTGCTGCAAATAAACTGGCACTATACTTGGGATAAGCAAGCGCGATGTAGATGAAGACGACCTGAAAGATGAGGAATATGCCAATGACAACAATTGTGATGCCGATAGTCGGAACGATCCACGGTATTTCTGGGCTAGAGTTTCCTGTCCAGCCAAACATAAAGAGGCCCATGGGGACAAGAAAGCTGGCAGGAAGACCGCAGATAAGACGGCGCTCGGGCTCACCCAATCCCTGTTTCTTAACTTCAGGTTCAAAGACAAACCACAGATACCCAACGTAACATAAAATTGCAATGGAAACACCAACACTGATAGAGAGGAAGATAAGACCGACCTGGCCAGCATTCAATCCATAACCATGAGTCGGAGACGCGAGACCAGGGAGGCCTGTGGCATATACGAATGGAAATACTTCAAAAAAGGAGTAAAAAATTCCGTACATGAGACCTATATATAAGCTAGTGAAGAGAACCGATGGGTCGAACAGGTTAATTTGAAGAGGTCGCCATAGGCTCTGTACGATGACTTCGTTGGCAGTGAGAGCAGCTTGTTCGGTTTCCGATTCGGATTGCAAGTTATTGCTCTTGGCCAATCTACGGAGACGCCTAGCACGCCGGAGTAAAAGTGTAGCCGTGGATGTCTCTGGCAGACAAAAGAACATGAGTACAAAGACAGGGCCGGCAAGCCAGAGGATCTCCCATAATGACCAATGCCAATTTGTAGCTGGGACTGAGAAGCCTGAGATAACAGGACCGAGTGCAGGGCCGACTGTTGCGAATGCAGCCCAGCCAGTCAGTGCATATGGCAGCTTGATGAGGTTGTAGATATCGCCAAGACTTGCGCCCCCAGTCGCCAAGCAGGGAGAACCAAAGAATCCCTGAAAGAAACGCAAGACGATTAATCCCGGGAAATTATTAACGACGGCGGTACCAGCTGAGATTGCAACAAAAATGCCAAAGGTGATAATATATGGTGGATTGCGGCCAATGATTGGAATCTCGGAGAGAGGGGCAAGGATTAGTGGCCCAATGCCATAGCCAAGAACATAGAGAGAAAGGCCTAATGACGCAACTTCTGGCGGAACTCCGAATCGTTGCTCAATGAATGGCTGAGACGGCGTTATGATAGCAGATCCAATATACACGGCGAGAGTATAGAGATAAATTTGGAGCACAACAAAGAGCTTCTTCCGGGATGACCAATTTTGTGGATTTTCGTCATCATCCGTTGTGTACCAGTCAACCAGAATAGTTCCATTCTCCAGTTTCCTAGGCTGGATCGTGGAATGCTGCGCTCTCGCGTTCGCTTGAAGTGCTGCATCTGTATATGCCTTTTCTAGGCTGGCGTACGATTCAACATGCGTCATCCGAGGCCGAGAAACAATTTTGGATAGCGCCTGGCAGTCAAGATCAAGCACGCTTTCTTCTTCCGTCGAAAGCGAACCCGTCTCTTCCGGCTCTGGCGCGACTGGGGGGCTTTGCTCATCATTTCTGAGATCCTCTTGGGAATGATTAACGACCCTTAGACTTGGCGGTGGTGTTGGCTCTCTGAGGCCGTCATTCATATACAGATCTCGGTAATGAAAGTCTGCTTTTTCATCGGGATATTTCAGAAGCTCACGCTTCGTTATCCACCGCACCAATACACCGAAGGCTGAGTCGCGAACCAGGGCAGCCATGCTGTGCAGTGCAGTAGCAAATTTGCAGGTTTTTACCGAATTCTTTATGCTAAGCTGCAAATGCGCGTAACAAGGACACTTTAAGAACAAAATTCAATTCAATCTATTGGAAATATTAATAAATATGATTGGGCAGGCTAATTTTGACTTTTCTTTCCATCTCTCAGCTCGGGCGGCCACAGCACACATCTGCGAATTAAAGTTGGATTCCTTTCAGATGTAGACCAATAAGACATCTGGAGATAGTCACGTAAGCTGTCACGAACTGGACCTAACGACTAAATGGTTCAATGTGGCGTAATTAAGCGCAGGTGGCTTCATTCTTCAAAATGTAGCCCCGCATATTGTTTGCTTAACAAGAGGTATGAGTAGAGCTCCTAGGAATGTGTAACCAATAAGAGTTGTTTCTGTAAATGGAGAGCTCGGGATAGAGCTTTTCCCCCTTAGAATAAGTATTAATCAAAGAATATTATTTGTTAAACCATTTCCCTCTTGTTAAAGATAGCTTCAAACTTCGCTGATTGGAAGGAGTTCCACTGCTCGCCTAGTTGTAAACAAGTTATTTCGCACACAATACATTTGTTCACCCTCATTATGCTAGCTTCAAGACCTGCATTATTGCTTGTATTTTCTATTAAACCCCACATACCGCAGAGTAGTTCGCAGGCGATATCTGGAAATTAAACGCCCCATCTTTACGCAGCGCAACTCCCAATACTGCAATACATATTCTTCCCTGTATATCAACTTGCAAGTATTTATAGATATCTGAGTCATTGCTCTCGGTTATCTTGCTTAGGCTATCTAATTCTGTCATATTCTGTTCTTCTATACTCGGTTGACTGCCTCGCCCAGTTGCTCTAGTTCCACCTTGTACGATAAGAATCTCAAATTAGGTAATCAGTGACAGCGAGAAACTCTTCAAGTGCGGCCATGGCAATACGTACGGCGGCATGACTGCCCTTGTGGAGAATTTGTTATTATAAACGAAGTGCAGAGTAGAAGCACTGAGCAGGCTACGCAAGGCGAGAATTAGTCACCAGGATGGCACACATATAGTGCCGTGGCACCTCTTGAGAGGGTTGCGCCACTATGACTGGATAAACTAAAATAGGCAAGTGATACTTGAGAAGCTAATACCGTAGATTTTGAAGGCGCTTTGTGGGTGCTGGAAACGGTGACGCTGCCATCACTACCAGTCGACTCCCCGACTCATTAGCGAAACCAAAAGTAATGAAGAGCAGAAGAAAGCCAAATTGCTTCGTGTAAAATTCTAGACCTTTTTATTGGTTGTGATTAAATGGGCACTGGATAATTGTAAGAACTAAATTCTGAAACTCGATACGTTAGGGTGCGCATACAATCGAGAACGTACGCCAAAAGCAATAAGGCAGGATAAAACCTGATGCAATTAATAGTTGAGAGCAAGGTATGTTAGGAAAAGAGCCATTTGATCAATCAGTGGGTAGCAAGGGATAGTAGATGGTAAGAGTAATCCGGATAACACAAAGGATAACTGTATGAATCCATCCCGAAGTCCTATGGACACTATGGAGTGAAGTAACAATGATGGACACAATAAGAGCTGGATTAACTCTACAATGGGTATGGAACATCGTAGATTCAGCATTATAGTAAAGATTCCTGCTGTTCGTGCTTTTATCTTTCAAGTTTATATATCTCCAATACAAGACGCTATAGTTGAATAGACAATTAAATTCTAGAGGAGCATTATGGATATAAATGTGGTAATAATGATACTTTTAGAAATCCAATAATAGTCAAACTGGGGCAAATATTATATGCATTTGTATTCTTTAGTATTAATATATACAAAAATAATTGCATAAGACTCTATCTCGAAGATTTCAGGGAGGGGCTTTATTCCAATCTCTTAATTATAAATCTTTATCGAGTTAAACAGCCAGTAAGAGTCTTTAAACGCTTGGGGATTATTAGTAATGTATTGATCGCATGTTTTCGCTCCAGTAGAAGCTGCGCAAGTAGAATCCCAAGTGCCCTGGTCTATGCTGTCGCCGCAGAAATCAGTGTTGATGATCTAGCAATTGTTAGTAATGACTCAATCTCAAAAGCAATACACGAAAAGAACTGACAATTGTTTGGTCTTTGAAATATGTCCCAACATTACAACTGCTGCTGCTGAGGAACTGTGAAGCTGGTGTGCCCCATCTAGTAGGGTCGGGATTACCGCTGGTAATGTCTGCAGGTATACTGCTTCTCTTCCACCAGTACAACTTAAGAGCGTCTTGCTCCAGCCATGTAGCATAAACGCCGCCTCCAGCCGCATTAAACGTGCTTCCATAGGAGCCTTTGGTCATCGTATTGCCACACCCGTCACTAAGAAATGTATTTAGCAGCTTGAGTATGGTTTGAAGACGTAGTTAGTTGACCTACAAGTTTGTTCCGTCCTCGCAAGCTTGCGAAATCGTACCCCCGTTATTGCAATTGGCCCTTGCATCTGTGCCACCAATGTTGGTGAAAGTACACTGGCCGCAGGTGTGTAGAGAAACAATATTTTGAGTCTGCATGTTTATATTCTCAATAATGTCAATCTCTCCGACAGGATTTTCATCGAAGTTGTAGGACCAACTTGGTTTATAGAATTAACAATCTTGCGTCTCAATACAAAGCGAAGGCCAAATAATACAACTTACAAGGCCGGCCAGACACCGCATGCAGTACCCGGCATGTGTGCAATATCTGCGATCATAATGCCTGTGCTCCAAGTGTCCACAGACTCCAAACGTACACTATCGCGGCCATGTTTGGTTGTGCTGCTGCCAAGAAGCTTTGCTTTGTTGGTAAAGTCTACGCCGAGATAGACTTGATTATTATTGGTGTTTACGATTCCAGAGGCTAATGCATCAGCCTTGCTCAAATAATTGACCGATCCGTCCGTTGGGTCGCCTGGATAAGTTGGGTTATAATAAGCAGCCTTTCCGTTTTAATGGTTAGCGGCATAGCTACTTTAGTAATACTCTGTACTCACATCTCGAAAATTAAATTTATCTAGAAAGTTGGTTGAGTCATAGGTGGTTTTTAATGAGAACGCATAGGCCTGAGATCCTAAGGTCAGGATTGTAGCTGCTTGCCGAAAGACAGACATCGTGAAAATGGCAAGCAAAAATGGTATATATCGGCTCAGTCAAATTAGTTGTTGTCAGCGTTACAAAGTATATTCGAAGTTTGCACCGAGTTGCTTCATAATACTATATATATATATAGCATTTGTGGGCTATATCACCAATCTGGCTACTCTGATTCCACAGAACCACCTCCATCTCAGGGGGGAAGATAT
Organism: Trichoderma hamatum GD12; assembly: GCA_000331835.2. Taxonomy (NCBI): domain Eukaryota; kingdom Fungi; phylum Ascomycota; class Sordariomycetes; order Hypocreales; family Hypocreaceae; genus Trichoderma; species Trichoderma hamatum. Next base: position 2,429 of record ANCB02000497.1, on the reverse strand, counting down.
TGTCAGGACTAACATTGTGGGTCTCCAAGGATCTTTAGGCAGCATCATTTTAGCATAAGAAAAAAGTTAAGTTTAGCGATTTGCAGCATAACAGTTGTTTGCCGGCAGGATTCAAGTCATGTGGAGTTTACTGAGGCGGTGACGAGGCTGTGTTATATGATAAAATGCATGATATCTACTAGGAATGTAGGGCAATGACACCTTCCTAATGCTAAGCTATGGTACGAGGAGTAGTGCGGTGCCAGGTCATTTCAACTTTTGACAGATACGGATTCAGCCAGGCGCTGTACTCTATTCAGTATAACCTTGTTACATTAGATTTCTCCTACTAATGCTGGTCGAAGTGTTAGCTCAGAGACCAGTAAAAACAAATGTTTGAACAATCAACATCCGGAGCTCTCGACGCACTTTGTGTACGAGCATCTAATATTTCGCTAAACATACAGGGTATAAACCAACTCTGATACATGGGTTTTTATGATGCCTTCCCTCAGAAGACTATACCATGCCTGCAACAAAAAGGACAAAGATCCTAGTCAGCAATTGAGGGTGCTGGCTAGGTTGGTTGAGCGAATCGAACCCAGTCTTGATTTCACACTCTAACTTGATTCAAATCCCAACTTGATGCGGATATGCAGTGATACGTGACAACCGAGGCGGCCCTTTTTCGACAGCCTATCAAGTATACCGTAGTTTCTATCCATGTAACAACAGCCCATGAGTAGTTTTAGTTCTAGCACAGCTATGAGCTCTGGTATGTAGCACTTTATCTACGAAGTTTTGGTCGATTCACGAAGATGAAAATTATTGGACATTCGAGGTATAGTTTATATTGGTACAAATAAATAAACTATTACACATGGCATCCAGCAGCAGCATAGTTAACGCTTTGGCCATTCTGGCCTCGCACGTACGCTATTATAAGTTTTATTAGCACATCAACTTCAACTTTTAACAATTTATTTGAAAATGTAAGGCTGTATGTTTTGCTTCTACTATCATTCAATTATAATTCTATATTAATTATACTCTTTAATAAAAGTCCGGATAATGTTATTGTTAGGCAAAATTTAGCGTCTTTGGATGCAGAATCCCTGGTGCTTACTTAGTTCAGGCTTAGTATCTATGTCTTGCGCTCTTGTTGACCCGCTACCGAAACGCGTCCTTTAAATCTCCGTATTCAGCGATCGGGCGAATCAGGTCTCGATGCCATTCGGCACATCAGTGCTACAAATCGGTGATCAAACGACCGAAGTCCCGCACTCTTTGGCATCACCAAACGATAGTGCATGGAAAGCTTTGGAGTTTAATTGGGATGCTAGAAGAACAATTCGCAGAAAGCCTCTGTTCGTAGGAGCGCTACATTAGCTTAGGCGAATAGCGGGCGCTGAGATTGGCGACAAAGAGAGCCGAAGACTTAGCGGCGCTGGGGGAGCGAGAGTAGGGGTTCGTTGTCGGACCGATGCGCAATTTGCGAAAAAGTCTCAAAGTCCGTCTTTGATGTTGTGCGGAGATGCAAAGCCGTCAAATATTAAGGGCGGAGGTGCCAAGCTGCTCATTACAAAAAACAGAAGCCAATTGTCGTGTTATAACTTCTCAGGATTTATTTGTCATGAAATGAATATAGAAGAAGTCGACATCTCCACTGGACGCTTACTGCATTTTGCATTGTGTCTTGACGGGTTTCGGCTGACCCTGTACTTGAAACTGGTATTAAGAAAACAATACAAGCCAAATGCAGCAAACGTACATGTACGTAAAAGTTCTTGCTAAAGCACACTTGGTGGAAGGAAAAGCCGGACATTTGTTCTAGTCAACCCCAACAACAACAACTATCTAAGAATTTATTTCCAACGAACTCAAACGAAATTTCAAGGGGCCAGAATAACTGGATAACGAGACTCGGACACCGCTATACTCTGTTATACGCAATAAGAACGAGGTCCAAATCCTGGGGATGACAGCTCGTGCTACTGGCTATGAAATGGTGCACAGATATCCACAATAGAATTAACACAACTAGTACTTGTAAGTGGTGTAATAATAAGAAAAGTAAAATACAGTATCAGGGCTTCATGGCATTAACACCGCCTTTTGCAATAGTATATAATCTAAGTTATAGGCCACATTTAGTCAATTTAATGTGGACGCGGTAGATTAAGCAAGCAAGAGAGTCGCGGCTATGGATTTGAGATACTGATATTGCTTTTAATTAATGAAAATGGCAAAGGTTTGCAATTGTTCAAACTGTGTGCATGAACGCAGTATCATGGATAAGGAAAGTCAGTTGCCAAGTTTGGGAGAAAAACATAATACACGGCTTCCTGTAAGTGTCGAATAACTATGGTACTAATTGAGCAATTTAAGTGGCAATCATGTTATAATACCTCTTCTGAGTGAATTTGACTATTAATGTATGTTTCATAGAT
>ANCB02000496.1:0-19486 GCA_000331835.2 Trichoderma hamatum GD12 | reverse complement strand
TTTTATTATAAAAATAAAAATAATTAAATAATAATTATTTTATTTAGCATTAAGCTTATATAATTAAATAACTATTAATATTAAGTCCTAGTACTATATCAAGTACTAGTACCTAGACAGTAGTAAGAAGTACTATGTACTAGTACCTTTAGGTGAGCACAGACTCTTGCTCGTCACTAGGTATTGTGTACTAATACTTCATTTATCGATTAAGCTTATCAGAACTTTTTATCTATCGCGCCTCAGCTGTTTCTCTCGCGCATCATGTACATAGCAATCTGCGCTCAGCATGGCACAATTCCTCCCCCGCCGCTCATTTAGTGTCCCATCATCAATTCCCAAGTCTTATTTCCTAGGCCATCACCACGCCGCTGTCAGTAAACTAAAGACGGTACTCCCAAGAGTGTCACTGGTCATTGAGTGCCGCGACTTTCGGCTGCCGCTATCAACTCACAATCCTGTTCTTGAAAAAGCAGTGATTGGCTGTCCAAAGATTATCGTATATACGAAGAATGACCTAGGTAGCGATAGCCCCAGCGCCCGGCAACTGCTGCAAAGGCTGCACGGCCGCCGCGCCTTGTTTTGGGATAAGAATCGTCCTGCAGCAACAGCATCTCTACTAAAGCGGCTGAAAGAGACCGCTTACGAGGTAGACTCAATAACTGGGCTATGTGCGCTGATAGTGGGCATGCCCAATGTGGGTAAGAGTACATTATTAAACGCCCTTAGAAACTCTGGGACGCTTGGGAGGAAAACAAAAGTAGCAAAGACAGGTGACCAAGCCGGCGTAACCCGTAAAATTGGAACAAGCGTCCGCGTGGTCGAGCCAGAGGAGAGAGGGGGCGTCGGTGCCGGTGTATATGTACTCGACACGCCAGGAGTTTTTATGCCGTATGTTGAAGATGGGGAGGCTATGATGAAGATTTCCCTCGTACAGGGTATCAAGAAAGGACTTATAGCAGACGAGATACTGGCGGACTATCTCCTCTATAAGATGAATCTCTGGGATCCCCAAATCTATAGTCGATACTGCGAGCCAACAAACGACATACAAGAGTTTCTCTCCGCCGTGGCAAAGCGCGACGGCAAGCTGAAAGCTGGGGGCGTCCCTGACATGGAGGAATCCGCGGCCAGGGTGTTGTCCGAGTGGCGGAAAGGCAAACTGGGCAAATATGTCTTGGATGACCTTTCCGACGAGGCCCTTCGGAACCACGAATTGACAGTTACTAGCCCTCCATTAAGTTTGAGCCAAGGGAAGAAAGCTTGGAAAGAACAAAAGAAAGAAAAAAGCGCATAAAAGGGGTTGGGGATGGGAATTGGGCGTCGCTCTTCATAACAATATACCATTTTTGATTGGCAAAAGCTGTAAAATATAGACTATCATGACAGTATTTAGTAGACAGATCTCACTCGATAAATCCAAAAAGCTAGCGATAAAGACTTTCCGTCTAGACCTAAAAGACGGGAAAAGTCACAGGGAGAAGAAGAAAAAAAGGGCCCAAGTTCGACCAAAGCTAAAAGCACCGCTTTCCACTCATGCTGCGCCATGCAGTAGTAAAACAAAACAAATGACCAGCCAATGTACCCTAACGCCTTCCCCAGAAAGATATTTCGATTAGAAAAAACCCAAACATTTCTTCGTAGACATAACTTGCAGACTTCTGCCTGAGACGTGTATAGAGAGCCATATTCCCTATCATGCGTATTGATTCTGCCACTTAACCATATCTCGCGTAAGGACGTCCATCATCTCCATGCAGTTCAATTCCTTGAAGCCCTTGGATTCAGGAGAGTCGCGCAGCTCCTTGGGATCTTTATCAATTGGCGATTTGGTAGGGTCAAGCGGAGATTGGGTTGAATTGTTACTGCGGTCCAACGCTGCCTCGGCCGCCAAATCAACCTGGGTTCTCGATATGAAGTCCATAATTGCGGCTACCCGTCGCTTCATATCCAGCATGCTCATCTTCCCCGCCATGCCTAACTTTGTTCTTGAACTGCTCTTGTGATCTCCAACGTGCCTGGAGTGTGTAGCAATTGTCGCATTATTGGCTCGCTGGGTGTCTCGTGAGACAGATCGCGCGGGTGACCGTTCGATATCTGTCGTTCGATCTTTCGTGTATTGATTTTTCCCTTTGCCTTTTTTGTGATTGCTACGTGAGGTTCGCTTGTTGGAGTTCGCGGCAGATGAATGCGATGCGGGAGGCGTTCCTGGAACAGGGGATGGTACAGCAGGCGCAGGGTCTTCGAAATTTGACGTTTCCGCACCGCTGGTATTGGGAGCCTTAGAAGACGGGGGATTTACTTCCTCGGACACATCGGAATCTGGAGGTTTTATTAGTCCCCATGCCACCTCGCAACTACAACGTGTGCAACTTACCTTCAGTACGTCGCCTATCTGCCCGCCCTTTCCGTTTAATAATATTTTCTTGCCGCAGACGATCCTTTTCCTCTCTTTCTGATCTCTCTGTAGCTTTGTAGGTTCGGGGTCGTTTCAATCCATTGCGCCCGCCGTTCTCGTCATCTGTGTTTTCTTGACTAATGGTGTCCATTGGCTTTGGCGGCGGCGTGGTGGATTGCGAATTTGTGCGCTGCCGCTTAACAATTACATGATTCCTGCTGGCGGGGTCAGTACTCCGAGGAAACAAAACTTTCCGAGATTATTGTCCAAGGACATACTCTTCACTGTTGCTGCGCCCTCGTTTTGTGCGCCTGCTCGTTATTTCTGTCCCATCTTGGCCAACTTCTTCCTTGCTTGCTTCAATTGCTCGGCGTAACTGTTCATCGTCATACGCTGCATCGCGGCTATTCATCGTAGACCGTCGCTTGGATATTTGTGACGTAGATTGAGATCGAGCGGACTTGGCACTGCCCAACCTCGGCGATCGAGCTCCATCTTTTGCGATAGAAGTAGCTCGGGATGAGGTTCTGGCGGGCCGACTTAAAGGTAGGTATTTGGAATATTTTTGTCTGTCGTCTGGTCAGATTCTACCTTGTACAAGATAATCTTTAGGGCAAGATCAGCCTACCCATTATTTGCGGTATGAATTTTGTGAAGATCTTTCCGACATTGTTCACAAAAGTATTCCTCGGGAGAACTCTCGGCACTGAAGATGCCGACACATGCTCCATGCTGCCATACTTTGCAAATATCGCACTGCACAAAAAATCCAGTAACGTCTTCTGTGAGTTCGATCGAGGCGAGGAAGTTGGCGTCCGACCCGTCGACAGGAGGGCGGCCGGGGTAATCTTCGCAGCCACATATGCACCGAACTGCCTCATCCTCCTCGTCTTGCAGAGGATCTAGTTCGTTAGACATGTCTTGGGCCTCGTTCCGCAAGTTCTTGTACACTTCGTCGTCGTGGCCACGCTTCCGCCTTCGGCCAAGGAGAGTATCGTCTATATCGTCAAGCGGATCGGACGATACGGATGCGCTGGGTGTGGATTTGTTCGATTGTGGCCGGTTGAGGGATCTGGTATGTCGTTCAAGGCGGCTGAAATTGGTGGATGAGAGAGACTGTTGAGAATGAGAAGCCAACGCGCGAGCTCTGGAAGATCGTCGTGGCGAGGGTGGTGCCATTGAATACTGCAAGCACCAAATGAAAGAAGAAAGATGCGCAATAAAAACAAAGGGGGGGGAGGAGGGAGTGCGATCAAATGTCTAACATCTAGTCAAGCCTGAATTGTGTTCTGGTAAAAAGAGTTTGAAAGGTAGGTAAGGTAGAGTCGTACTTCTGGAGAGGCACAGGACTAGAAAGAGTGGCTAGGTACTCTAGGTACATGCTAATTAAGCGCCGAATAGCGAAGTACGGATGCGGCTAGCTTGGGTGGCCGCAGAGAGTAAATCTTTACAGTGGGCAATAGCGCCAGGGACGTGAAAAATGGTGGCCCAGCTTATGCATGATGTGCAGTCCATTGAAACTTTGGCGGCAGATTGCAACCTGGGCCGTAGATCCATAGCTAATAGCGCTCTGGCACTTATTGGATTCAGCTTTGCATCATTGAAATGCACCATCTGTAGCTCAAGATCAATTCTCTCGACCAGGAATTCCGACCCTTGTCAGCAGCCTAAGATTACTGGGTTAGCATCTAAGCTCCAGAGCGAGAAACTTTAAAGGGTGGAGGAATTGGCATTGGCAATGTCAGATGTCATACAGGCTGTCAAAACAGTCAGCCCCAAGCCACTACTGAAGGATAATTACTACTGCTCTTCAGCTGCGAATTCCAGACGAAGTGCCTTGGGTAGGCAACTGCCTACTAACCCACCTACTAAATCGATAATTAACCACTGCAGTATTAGTGGATTACTGCCTCCGCCGGTACCCATCAATGGGCACGTCCTTGATTCCGGGCGTTTTGGCAGCGTTCCAGACCTAAAACAGCCTAGCAGTATGCAGTATTGCCGACTCCACCTTACCACGTAGTAGGCCGATGATGTATTCGGTACGTTTTTCCAATCCTCGTATCAGCAGCTTACCCAGTGCATTTTAATTTCCATTGTTTCCGCTTCTTTCTGCGATGATTCAATCTCTCGCTTCTTCTGACCTTATTCGCTTTTAATCATATGGTTCGCAGACCACGTTTAGGTCTTTGCCGTGAGGGCGCAACTCAATAATCCACCATGTTCAAGCTATCGCGACGACGCGATCATTCGCTTCAGGTAGGCCAGCCCTGTCGCAAAATGCGTTCTGCGTTGCTCCTTTGCAAACCAGCGGGCGTATTCGATGGCGTCAATGGGGGACATCTTCCCCTTCAGCCATCAACCCATCCGTGAACAATTTGCTAATTATCTATAGCCACCTCTAACAAAAGAAACAGCCGCTCCCGATGCTGCCATGGCCGCGGCATCCGCCTACATGCGTGGCAACAACAGTCCAGCCCAATCGTTATCATCAGCAGCCGCCGCCGCAGCCTTACGGGCGCAGCCAACGACACTCACAAACGTTGCGGATGCCCCGTCTAAAAGGGTCCAGCGACGGGCTTCCTCGCTGTCGTCCCCTGTCGGCCGCGATCGAGGCAAAAACAATAAGCTGTCAAGGACGCCTAGCGTGAGCTCAATGAGCGAGCGAACTTTTCGATCGCCGTCGCCGGGTCGTGCGGCTCCGAATAAGAAGCACGATGTACCACCTGTCCCTAGCATGCCCGCCTCTAAAAACATCACGACCCCATTGAAACAACAAAATTTCCGAACTGCAAGCCAGAAATCCAAAGGGCATCAACAAGGCGCTTGGTTTGGAGCTGCTTTAGCTCAGCATGACCAAATGCCAGAATCGGTATCCAAAGTGAGCCCTGATTTACCAGAATCTCGATCAGGGAGCGTTAGTTCATCGATCAATTTTTCATATCCCCGCCGGATGCCATCATACGATTCAAACCTGCCAGCTGAACACGAACTCGTTTATGATCCGAATTCTAGAAGAATGGTTCCAAAGGCCACGGCCATACCAGCAAGCCGTCAGGTTGAGGACATTGTTTTACCATCATCTGAGAAAGCCAAAGGAACAAAGCCAGTTAAAAGGGGTTATCCAACACAAGAACTGGCGGATGAAATGAATATACCGACGCCTAATTATTTCCAAACGGAGGCTCCTGTATTGGCCTCCGATCAGTCAAATGATTCTGGCTTCTTTGAGAGGAAAAATGCAAATGACATCTCCAGCCCTAGCCGATTGATAACTGCGGCAGTGGAAAAGCCGTCTCCAAAGAGAGAAAATGAAGACAAGGCATCCCAAGATTTCCAATATCAAAATGATTTCCAGAACGAACCACCTGAAGTCTTGACCTCGGCAAGTGTGTCGCCCAGCTTACCCAAATACGACAACTCGAAAGCCGAAATGCCTTTTTCGTATGCTGGATCTAGTTCAGAGACATCTGTACGTTCAGCACATTTTGCTTCATCGGCTGATCGTCTGGTTGTTAAACACGAGCCTCCACCGCGCTCTCTATCGCCTAGAAAATCTGCCATGAAATCCTCTATTTCGAGTAGAGGAAGTCTGTCCCAGCAACTGAGTGAAAATCTAGAATATCCAGGGCTTGGCATTTCTCATGCTAGTGGAGAGGACCCTGGGACAAGTCAGAAGAAGAGTGCTAGAGTAAGCTGGAACGATAATAGCACAGTTATGGCTATCGAGCCAAGCAAATTTGAGGAAGCAGATACCACAGCAGCATCTAGCATTCACTCAAGGCAGAAAATATATAGCACCGTCGATGGAGTGAAAACGGCCAATGAATCTCCACTGCAGCAAGATGAACTAATGTCTCCCCGACCGGCTCTTCCACTATTTGGAAGTGTGCGTGACAAAAAGGGGAAGGAGCCCGAGGAACGACAGCTTGTTCGCCCGCGAGAACGGTCGTTATCGCCTCAGTCACTACCGCCACCCACCTCTCTTTCATCATCTTTCACATCCAAAAGTGAAAATATCCCATCGGCAGAGCAAGTCAAGGGGCTCAGCTTCAATCGGGAACAGCTGCCAAGAAATGTGGCAAATAGTTCGAAATTTCGAGAGCCATTGCCATCTATTACAGCATCTACCGAAAGTCTTGGGCATGAAGGCGAAGACATGGATAGTTCAGATGATGAGCGGTTTGAAGACGTATTGACTGGCACAGACGAGTCAACGTCTCAAAACCCCCCTAGAGATATATTATCAGACAATGAAGCTTCCAGAGCACGTTCGACAACCGTGCCAGGCAGTTCCAACGAAACACCCTTTTCACTATCGCAGATGCAACAGGGTGGTGTTATACCGATGGCAAGATCAAACTCTCTCCCAGGAAGTTTCCCATCAGATGAAAACATTTCTAAGTTCATCATGGGCGACGTAAATGGTTCTGCCGCGCCAATGTTAACACAAGCTTCAGGATCCAAGCCTGTCAAACCAACCCAATTAATTGATGAAAACAAGATCGAAGAGGAGTCAGATAAAGATAGCATCTACAGTGACGCCTACGAAGACCAGCCTGAGGCTGCAGATGGCGGATTTATGTCAATTGACGCTTCATTGGCTAAGCCGCCATTCTCCCAGTCAGGCAATAACAACAAAAACTTGACTGAAAATCACGAACAGGAATTGTCGGAGAATGACGTTAGTGCTGATGACTGGGAAAGAACCAAGGCATACTGGAAAAGCCTAACGACTGAAGAGAGACGCCAGCTGGAAATAGAAGCTCTTCAGGAAGCGGATAATGATGTACTCCACGGAAGTACAGCTGCAAAAGGCTCTACGGCCATACCCGATGACTCGGGCTATTCTCTCAAGGCGAAGCAAAGGAAACGAATTCAACAGTCCCAAGTTGAACGCCTACCAGCCGACTTGGCATCATTCAGAGCATCTCAAAAACACAATGATCCTATAGGGCAGGCTAATTTTGCCTCGCTAGATGCCCAGGCAGGACATCATTCACTTCAACAGCCTGATGTTACGAAAACCGGTAATACAGGGACAGGGCGCGGCTTCAAAAAACTTGCAAAACTCAGGCGTTCCCTAAGCAGTGAGCCGAAACATGCAGATGATAATCGAGGCCCAGTTGCCCGTCCTAGCTCCTTATATAACCCCATTATCTCAACAACCTCTGGCCCGAAGCACGGGCCAAAACATTTTACAAATCCTACAGAATATCCAACGGGTATGAAGTCTACTCTGAGACGACGAGGGTCTGATTCCAGCGAGAGCAGCTTCGTGCGCAGTAGATCAACCAGCGATACGAGCCGTGGATTCAGGGCATCAATGAGAAGCAACGCTTCTGAGTCAAGGCTATCATCAATGGGCGCTACGAGAGGCGGAAAGCGGATGACCCTGCGCTCATTATCACCCTCGGCATCGCATGCACAGCGCCATTCAGTCGTACCTACGTCTTATTCTGAAACAGTGACTGTGCATCAGGGGAACCGCTTGTTCCACCAAAACGCAGCCGCACCACAAGCCAACCGATCGTTTCCGAAACGATATGAAGATTCAGCATATGAGGATCATATGTCAGATTCCAGCGATGACGATCTTAACACAACTCCATTGACAAACCGCTCGCTGACGGGCGACGAATACGAGCCCACCCATTCCAAATTCAAACATTCTTTTTCTCATTTATATGCACGCAATAAAACCCCTGACCAGAATCCCAACGCCAATGCAGGCTTTATATCCACTCCACAGAAACACAATAAGCTGAAGCGGAGAGATGATCAATATTACAACGAGGGAGAAACACACATGCCTCCCATCTCCCAGTCAATTGGTGCTGCAACACAAGACGCCTCACCTCGCCGGCCGGGGTTGATCTCTACGCTTATGCGCAAGAAAGAACACAGGGAGACACCTGAAATACCACCTAACACTGACGATGCGGCACCTACACAAAGCAGCGGCTGGCCACTGCAGAACAGGAGAGCTGCGCCCAATGAACTCCCAATGACGTCACCAATTGAAGACGGGGGGAGAAGATCCGCAGCTAGCGGCTCTATTGTTACGTCAGATCCCCGCCAGCAGCATGAGCTTCAAGGGAGCTCAGATCCAGGCCACGCTAATATTATGCTGTCACCAGAGCATAAGCGAAAGAAATTTAACAGCCTGAGGAAAATGTTTAAAATTAATGACTAGATACTTATATAGACGTTGTAATTAAAAGGAATACCCAAATAAAATAAACTCAAATTCGATATCCACATTCCAACAGCCTTTCTTCATTCAGTTAGGCAGCCGCTAAAACGCGCGAGTAGCTACCCAAACGTGAAGCTTGAAGCTTGAGATAACAAGTAGCATGTCATTTGCCAACAATTAGCGCAGCTACATATTAATTTAATTGCAGTGCGACTCTAATCCATTCTTTTTGCCTCAGCGCACCATATATATAATATCTCTCATAGCGTCTGGATCGCCGAGCTTTGTTCTTCAAACAAGTGCGCGCCAGCTCCCACTTCAGCTACCCCGCCTCTCGCCCGAGCATTTTTGCGCCATGGCAGCTCAACCAGCTGAGCAGAGCATTCCCCAGGATGGCACAGGTTCGAGACATCGAAGTTCCAAACCAGACTGCCATTTGATCTAACTAGAGATAAAGGCGTCGTCAAGCTAGACCCCTGGCTAGCCCCATTCAGCGATGCGCTGAAGAGGCGATATTCCAAAGCGCAGGATTGGATTAAAGTTATAAACGACAATGAAGGTGGCTTCGATAAGTTTTCAAAGGTATGGAAGCTCACCAGCATCTCCAGTGTTCTCTTCTTTATCCTCATCCTCCTCCGCTTTTATTCAGACGAGGAAGGGGGGGAAAGCCTCCCCATTAAGCATATAAATAACATCCAGCGATTTCATAGGGCACCGACATATACGGCTTCAATGTGGACGAGAAAAACAACATCATCTACCGCGAGTGGGCGCCCAACGCCGAGCAGGCGTACCTCATCGGTGATTTCAGTAAGCCTTTACTATTAGCCTGTAGCTCGGCGATGTAATTGACACCAATCTGTATAGATGGTTGGAATATGACGTCCCACCCGATGAAGAAGAATGAATTTGGTGTCTTTGAGATCATTGTTCCAGCCAACAACAACCAAAAGGCCATACCCCATAATTCTAAAATCAAGGTAATATACCAAATAAATCTTTCTAGGTCAACTGTCTTTGCTAATCTTTTCTCAAAAAACAATTAGATCTCCCTCGTTCTCCCTGGAGGCCATCGAATTGATCGGTTGCCAGCATGGATTAAATATGTCACTCAAGACCTTTCTGTTTCGCCAGTATATGATGCCCGATTCTGGAACCCGGAGACTACAGAGAAATATTCATTCAAGCACCCGCGACCAAAAAAGCCCGAAAGTATCCGAGTGTATGAAGCTCACGTCGGAATTTCTTCTCCAGAGCAGCGTGTCACCACATATGACGAGTTCACCGACAATTTGCTTCCCAGAATCAAAGATCTCGGCTATAATGCTATCCAATTGATGGCTATTATGGAACATGCTTACTATGCTAGTTTCGGATACCAGGTGAACAGCTTTTTTGCTGCGAGCAGCCGGTACGGAACTCCTGAAGGGTTGAAAAGGCTTGTCGATACTGCTCATAAAATGGGAATCGTCGTACTCCTAGACGTGGTTCATAGCCATGCGTCAAAGAACGTACTTGATGGACTCAACGAGTTTGATGGAACCGACCACCAGTACTTTCACAGTGGAGGAAAAGGTAACCATGACCTCTGGGACAGCAGACTCTTCAACTATGGTCATCACGAGGTGATGCGATTTTTACTGAGCAATCTCCGATTTTGGATGGACGAGTATCATTTTGATGGCTTCCGCTTCGATGGCGTCACCAGTATGCTCTATCTGCACCATGGAATTGGAACGTATGTCAAATATCTCTCTGTCCCATAAACCGATAGTGTTAGCTAACCGATGGGATCAGTGGATTTTCTGGCGGATATCACGAATACTTTGGGCCCAACGTCGACGAGGAGGCTGTTGTATACCTAATGGTTGCCAATGAGATGCTGCATTCACTCTATCCCGAGTGTGTAACTGTCGCTGAGGATGTATCGGGAATGCCTGCTCTATGCCTTCCTCTATCGCTCGGTGGAGTGGGTTTCGACTACCGACTCGCCATGGCCATTCCTGATATGTGGATCAAGATTCTGAAGGAGAAAAAGGATGAGCAGTGGGATCTTGCCAACATATGCTTCACTTTGACTAACAGACGTCACGGTGAAAAAACCATAGCATATTGTGAGAGCCATGATCAAGCGTATGTTACTCCAAACTCGATGATAGAAACCGCGCTGACATTTAGGTACCAGGCTTGTCGGAGACAAAACATTGATGATGCATCTCTGTGATGCGCAATTATACGATAACATGACCACTCTAAAGCCGTTGACGGCCGTCATTGACCGTGGAATGGCGCTCCACAAGATGATTCGACTTCTTACGCATGGATTGGGTGGTGAGGGGTACCTCAATTTCGAAGGTAACGAATTTGGTCATCCTGAATGGCTTGATTTCCCTCGAGCAGGAAACAACAATTCGTTTTGGTACGCTCGTCGACAATTGAACCTCACGGAGGATCATCTGCTTCGATACCAATTCCTTAACAACTTTGACAAGTTGATGAACCACTGTGAAGACCGTTATGGTTGGCTACACTCGCCCCAGGCTTACATCTCCTTGAAGCATGAAGGCGACAAGGTCATTGTATTTGAGAGAGCAGGGCTTGTTTTCGTTTTCAACTTCCATACACACGAAAGCTTTAGCGACTACCGCATTGGCGTTGAAGTACCCGGAACCTACAAGATCGTCCTGAACAGCGACTCAGAGACAGTAGGTGGCCACAACAGGATCGATGAAAATACTCGCTTCTTCACAACACCCATGGAGTGGAATGGACGAAAAAATTGGACTCATGTGTACATCCCATGCCGAACTGCTATAGTAAGTCTTCATTATACAACGCCTTGCCTCCAAAAGATTCACGCTAACTCGAGAACACTAGGTATTGGCTTTGGCTGAGTGATCCAAGGGTCTATATCGTAGGGTTAGGTAGCTGTCATATTTCATTCCAATGCTATACTATGTTATGTTTAGTTTAAAGATGCCACGCTTTAGGTTGCTTATTATAGCGTAGGCCATGTGTTAATATACTAGGTATTACATGATGCAAGAGGCACTATTGCTAGCAGCTTCTTATAAACTAGAGTTGTACCAGAAAGAAGGGTTATGTAGCCAACAATAATAGAGCATTCAATATGAACCACGTTGATCAAGATTTAGTCTGGTTGTTGTACTATTTGCTGCATTCTTTAATTACTTTGGTTCCATATGCTGGCGTTCAAGCCTTGTATATGGAGACCTCCACAGTGTCGTCGGCGTAGCTCCTCCTCGGCTTTAGTGGGGTAAGAGGGGCAGTTTACCGGATGGCTGAATTGAAGTTTCGGCTTCAATTGTCTTTCCCACCCATCGGCACATGCTATGGCTCTCTGATTAAACATCTTGTTCCTTATCCTAAGCCCCAGCAGCAATGATAGGCCGTCCTCATCTAGCTCCATGCGCTCTACCACGGGCCGGGCGCGTCGTTGGACGGCTGTTTTCTAATCCTCTATCACAACAAACTATTCGACGCCGGTCTGGCCCATATGGCTACACCCAAGCCAAGGCTCTCGTCTTCTCCCAGAATGGAGAGCCATCTGACGTATTAAAGTGAATATCGCCCATTGGAGGCCAAACCAGAGTAATTGCCCAGCTAACGTTGCCAAGGCTACACACACACTCCATTTCTCCCTCGCTCTCTTCTAAATCCGTCCTGCTGCGAGCTCTTGCGGCTCCCATTAACCCGGCGGATATAAACACCGTCCAGGGCACGTACGGCTCTCAGCCCAGCTTCACGTCCCTGATAGGAACACCTACTCCGTCCGCTATCCCTGGAAATGAGGGCGTCTTCGAAGTTCTCGCAACGGGCGATCCGTCTTCCCCCATTCGCAAGGGAGACTGGGTGATACCGGCCGTTGCTCAGTTTGGCACGTGGAGGACCCATGCTGTGGCAGAATTAGACGAGGTAATGCAGATTAACAAAGAAGGACTAAAGGCGACCCAGGCAGCGACCATCTCCATCAACCCCGGCACAGCATATCGCATTCTAAGAACATATGGCCCCAATGCTGGAATAAGCAAGGGCCTGGGCATGCGACCGCTCGAGGTAGGCAGCGGCGAGTGGTTTATTCAAAATGGAGCGAATTCCGGAGTGGGAAGAGCCGCCATACAGTTTGGCAAGCTCTGGGGACTTAGGAGCATCAACGTTATTCGTGAACGAAGCTCCCCCGAGGAGACCGAGGAATTGAAAAGAGAGCTTACGGACCTTGGCGCCGATGTCGTTGTGACGGAGGCGCAGTTTTTGTCTCGGGAGTGGAAAGACCGGCTGGCAGAAATCACCAACAAAGGCCGCGAGCAGATTGGGCTTGGCCTGAATTGCGTCGGCGGCAAATCTGCCACGGCTCTCGCTCGCTCGCTTAGTGAGGGTGCTACTCTGGTGTCGTACGGCGGCATGGCCAGGCAGCCAGTTGCTCTTCCCGTTGGATTGCTCATCTTCAAAGACATCCGCTTCGTTGGCTTCTGGCTTTCGCGGTGGAACCAGCAGGATCCCACCGGGCGCAGACATATGATTGATTATATCGTTGATAGCATCCGCGAGGGTAAGTTCCGGGACGTTCCTCTGGATGAAGTAGCGTGGAACTGGGAAACCGAGGCTTCCACCTTGACAGAGGAAGTTCAAAAAGGCCTTCAAGGCTTCAGAAAGGGTAAAGGTATATTTGTGTTTGGCGATACATGAATTGATAATCGTCAAAGACAAGTGTAAATGAAAATGGCTGCAGCACCTGTGCGTGGCTTGATTGCATAAGACTTTTATGTAAGATGTAATTCAATGGACAGAAATGGAATTTACCAGCTTCAATAGAATGAAGAAATAATATTTAGTGTTAGACAGGACAGCTTTCTAGCTTAACCAGTTCTATTATATTACAATATTTACACACGAAACGCCTATTCTTGCTATGAAGATCCAACATCAACCTGCCATGACTGAACCAGTCCGTCGTCGCCCGTTGTAACCAGCATTTCTTCTTCTCCCCTCCTTGTTGAGCCTGCATCATATCGCCTACACCAGGTGATGTGATTGATCTCGTATGGTCCATGAGCACTAGGCACTGTGGTCAGTAGCTGCCATTGTGGCCCGCTAGCAGCGGAGCTATTGTGATTTGAGCTTGCATTGCCATCCGAGGCTTTATCCTCGGAGACTGCCGGGGAGTCTGATGGAGCAGTTTCTTCTTCTTTGTATAAAGCAACAATACCATCACTCCCCGTGCTAGCAACGAGGCCGGATTCAGCGCTCCATGTGACTGAATATACGTCCTTGTCGTGCACCTTGGGGAGCACAGCCGTGCAATTCCACTGCTCTCTGAATGACCTTCGCATCGTGCTTGGTATGCCGCCCAGGCCCTGTGAGATTACTGAGCTGTCCCCATCAGTGTTATCTTCCCCTTGTTCAAGTGTCCACACACGTATTGTCCCATCAGCCGAGAATGTAATGAGCCTAGGGAATCGATTGTCTCTCGGTTTTGGCTCCCATTCTACACCCCAGACAGTGCCTTCATGCCCTTGAAGAACGGCCACGCAAACCCATTCTCCATCTGAGTCTTCACGCCAAATCCGAGCTGTGTTGTCGTAGCTGGCGCTGGCAAGTACATCGACGCTGTAGTATCGCTGTCCAACACTGTTGCGTCCAGGCACATCGGGACACCAGGCTACGGCCTTGACGTCTCCCTCGTGCTCGTTAAGGACGGCAATCGTCTCCCAATCGTCCTCAGATTCGGAGCTGGCAATGTCCTCCCATATCCAAATGGACTTGTCGCGCGAGCAGGTCGCAAGGTAGTTGCCAGACGGATTAAACGCGCAGCACTTGACTTCGGAGTCGTGTCCCTCCAGGACAAGGTTGTAGTCCCATTCACCAGTCTTGGCAGTTTCGTCACTCACAGGGCCTCTTGACATATCCTGGGCCAGGCCATCACCATCGTCTTCATCGCTGCCCTTGTTCCAGCGCCAGACGCCAGCGGAAGAATCGAAGCTACCTGAGATAAGACATAATTCATGTGGCGGCAGCGCAGGTTTCCAAGCGACGCTTCGGATGGATCGTGCGTGGCCGTCGGTTAAGGCGCTGTGGAAAGAGAGAGTTGATAGAGAGAAGACGGTGACATTCTTGCCGTGGGCGGTTGCGATTAGAGGGAGGCTAGGGTGAGGTATCGATACCCAGGCACGTTCATGGAGATCAGGCTTGAGCGACTGCAGCTGGACGATTTGTGTAGAGGCCATGGCCGGGCCTATCAGAGCAGGAATATCCCCTGCTTCTCAAAATGGGTGGGAAAACAGCTCTCAAAGCAACTGCTGCAATCCGATTTAAAAATGTATAATGTATATAAGTAAGCAAGCAGCTCAAAAAAGGTGGGATGAAATGCCCCTCAGCGATTGCTACAACCCCACCTCCCGCAGTATCATCCAATGAGGGGCAGATGATATGTAACTTGAGAGCTTAAATCGACGCATTGGATATCGGGATCCTGCAAACTCTCATTCTTGTAAGTCAATTCAGAAAGATAGCGAGTTCAAGAGTTCTATATAAGTTTATATAGCACAAGTATAACAATTTTTGAATAGTATTGTTTGTAGCATGGTTTTTGGGCAGTTGCAATTCTTGGTTTTGCCTATGACAGGCATGCAGGTAAGAACCGCGCGCCCCCGGTTTGTTGCAGAATCAGTGCGACCAGCAGCTTAATATAAACTACCTGGTCGCTACTACCTAGTAGTATTGCGACAACTCTCTTCGCAGTCGACACTATCTAAACTCGTGACTGGTTGAGACAAGTATGATAAAACACCTACCTACCTTAGGTATCTATAGTGGGTAACAGGGCGATTTACAACAATATTTTATAAATGACATTCATCTATAGCAAGAAGCCACATCTCTGGCTATTTCAGCCTCAGAATGGCGAGCCTTTTAGCTCTTCCATGCGAATCATCCTTTCAGATACTCAAGCTCCTTGATATTGGCGATAAGATACATTTGAGTGCAACATGCAAGTCATACAGGACCCAATTGCTATCTGAAAATTTCAGTATAATACGATTCACCAGTGATGAGGCATCATCACCATCTGCATTAGCTGCCGTCGAGGGTCACGGCCGGTACACAAAAGTAATTGAATTCATATGTCAATGAGACCATGAAGATAGCCCATCGCCAACAGAGCCATCTCTGCCACCAGCAGCTTGCAAGGTCTTGAAAGGCCTCCTGACGCTAAACTTACACACAGTCAGAATCAAGTTTGATTTTAACCTCAGTGATGATGACATCGATGTCTTTGTTTATTTTGACAATGAGGAAAACGCCGGCGATGTTCGCGATGGGGAAATGCAAGACAAGTGGCGAGCGCTTATGAATGAGACTTGGAAGGCCATGCTCAGGTCCTCAAATTTATCCATTTAAATAAATGCTTCAGCAGGGGAACCCTATCCTAGGCTAAGTTTTTTAATAAAGTACATAAAGCGAAGCCCTCACTTGCTGAGCTGGTATATAAAGACAATAAGGTTTCATTTATGGCGAAAGAAGTAGATAGGTGGGTAGAAGACAAGTCAGCTCTTCAGCATCTCCGCCAAAAGCTGGAAGCAGATCCAACACTAAATGTGTTTCGGCAGGGACATTTAGACATACATTAAGGTATACTCTTTTAACACAATGAAGATGTGATGCGATTCAAACAAGGCGATGATCAGGGAGCATACGTTCGTCCAATGGGACTAATCAATAAGAATCGGGCAAAGGCAAAGTTTGACTCTAAATAGCTGCAACGCCCATCCTACAACGTCAGGGGATGAGGCCAGCTGTCACCTCCTTTCCGGACTTTGTCGGAAGTTCGCTTGTAGCTGGTCATTCGCATTCCCACTGTTAGCATAGTCATGCCTTCATTAAATTTGTAATATAGTCAACTATATAGACTACATAATGCTTGAATGGAGGACAAACCATGGTTCCTCGGGGTCGTCATTAATTTAATTTGCGATTTACTCGGGTATCTATACTAATAGTAATAAGATCCGAATGTCATAATCCAGTCACTTTATGAATAGGCAATGCGATTGCTCATAATCCACGGAGGAGTCATTAAGATATTTACACAATAAACGTAAATGATATTCATTTCTCATAGAACAACTGCTTAGACAAGTTATGCCACCCACACAGCCGACCAAAGCCCTAGGTTTTCGCTCGCGGTGGAGGTAGGGGATCTGCATGGGTGGCCACCACACTTGAGTTGCGCCTAGGTGGTGCATCTGAATAACCGTCTTCATACTCGTCTTCATATCCGTCGCCAGAGTGGGTGGAACGGCTCTGCTCATTAGTCATGGCAGGTGAGGTGTCAGTTGGCCGTGTAACATGAGGCTGGTCTGAGATATGGTCATTCGTATGGCCACTTTTTGCGGATGCCTTGTTTTTCTTCCCCTTTCTGCTTTTTGCTTTGGCCTTCTCTAATAATCGTTTTCGGTCTGCTTCTTCCTGGCGATGTCGACGATCCTTAATTTCGTAATCTCGAATCAGAGTTCGGGGGGGTTCGCCAAAGATGCGCTCGTACTCGCAGAATTCACAGATCCAAATCTCCGCCGAGTCTAATATACTATGATAGTAGTTTTCTGTAGCAATTTGGCGTCGATGGCGTGCAGCTATGGCCAGTTCCCTCTCTAGATGGCTGCGAGTTTTTCGGGTAGAGCCAGCAGGAGGTTTACTGACTTGCTTCGATGAACTACGTTGTAGTAAACTGGGGCTTGGAGGAGGTGCAGCTGGTAGATTTTGTGATGACTGAGTTGACACACTTTGGCCTGCAGAGCGACCTGTAGAACGGTCAGTGCTGCAGTCGTAGGGAAAAGGGGCGTCTAGAAACTTACCTGGCCACTGTATAGCTCCGGGCGTTTGTGGTTCACAAGTGAATGTGAACTGAGTAGAAGCAGGCATTACTTTGTAAGCAGTCGCATGCGGCTGCAAGAGACTTCCATTCTCCTGTCCTTGCAAAGGTTCTTTCTCAGCAGTAGCAATGGCATTAGATATAATACCACTTCCAGTTTGGCCTGCATCTAAGTCTATCAGCATACATCGTACGTTTTCGTACAACTAGATTTATTGAAAAGAACGTACCGGCCGGTGCCCACTGGGATGAAGTAGCCCTTGAACGGCCGGACCAGACATTGCTTCCATCTGACAAAGCTCGCAGGGGGCTGCGTCCGTTATTAGATCGCCCAAGTCTCCCTCTGCCAGATCCAGATAATCCCTGGCTACTTGAAACATAGGAATTATTTGGAGACGCAGCTGGGGCTAGTGATGTTCTATTACTGGGTACTTCGGCCACCGGTGACCGAGCTCGCATAGAGTTCGATATCAATGACGCATTGGTATCAACGCCCAAAGAAAGACTGTTGGTTGCTAAAGAATCTCCGGTAGTGGGGATTTTCCGCTTCTTCTTGTTGTTGGTGTTTTCAAAAGACTCGTAGCCGTCCGCCGACGAAGCAGCAGACGGTATCACTTGTAATTCCATCGTCTGGCGAAGAGGGTCTAACGTTGCAGAAGCTTGTATTACCACACTCTGAATTTTTGGCGACGATCCCATCATAAGAGTCTCTCGCAGCTCTTCTTTGAATACAGCTGCCATAACAGCCCCATTCCGTCGCAGCGTAGAATTCCTTCTAGAATCATCACGATGGTGTTGGAGAGTGGGGCCAATTGATGTCAAAGCGGGTATCCCGTTGTCGTCTCTTGTAGTATATGATGGATAGTAGAATAGAGGTATATGGTCATGCATATTGGAGGGATATTTGATCGAGTTGGCTACCTCTGGCGATAACCTTTCCCGAAGTCGGCGTTTCGGCAGGGGCCGAATAGGCCGATCGGGAAATAATAACGACACGGCATCGGGAGACATTATAATTCGTTGTTCTAGTTATGCAGTCGAATGAGTTTGTTAGCCTCAGAACAGTAAACAGGGTAGTGAACGGGGAATATGCAGTGGGGTAAAAGGGTAAATGCCCAGGTTGAGTGTTATCGCAGCTGCGAAAAAACGTGGTAAAGCATTGTGATATCATATAGCGGGGCGCAAAAAGATATCAAAATAAAAGAGAAGATTAGGTTCGCCAACAGTCTACTCGTCCATAGTTGTCTGAGAAGTCAAAATAGTCAAGAAAAGCGCACCTACCACATATCGTACAAAAAGAAAGTCGTTAGGCCTTAAATATAGTGACAAACGGCCGCAAGAATACTAAGCTGTGGTAGATGAAAACAAGGTAAACCGTAGCCGCTATTATAGCGAGAGAAGAAGATGGCCAGCCAGCTTCGAAAACTGCCACAGCCTTGAACTTGTGACCAAAGGCGCTGAACGGCAATATCTAGGAATCGGCGAATTCGACCAGGCAGGCGAATGTCCCCTTCAGAAAGAACGACTGAACGATACGCTCGCAATATGTCGCACAAGATATTTAACCAGCAAATACAGTCCGACGTCAAAAACCCCCCGCCCAGATACTAAATCATGCGTGCGTTCAGAAGAAGAGAACTGTAGATTTCTCAGAATATCGGTTGCAGCAAGTCTGCCGGCGTGGGCGCATAAGGAATCAGCTTTCGTGTTGGCAGGGGGCAGGCCCTGGCGTTCGATGATTCGACTCCCAGAAGAGCTGAAATGACCAATAATCTCTAGAGCGATCCGGATCGTGAAGAAGCAAGTGTACCAACGGGCGCAGCAGCACTGGACAGTCGGTAGTCGTAATTAATGAGCCGTTGATTGTCTTTTGTGGATTAGGAGAGGTATGGGAACCTAGATAGGACAGCCACCCCACAGTTTGGTAAGCAAGGAGCAGTATTGGCTGCCATACTCCGCATATAGGTAATATAGTAGTACTGCAAAATATTATATATTCTAT
>ANCB02000495.1:0-19909 GCA_000331835.2 Trichoderma hamatum GD12 | reverse complement strand
TATATTATTAATAACTAACTATTTAAGTTATATAATGAGTGTAATTATCGTTGACTTATATAGCAAGTCGTTTTGTAGGGACCGCTGTAGCCCATCGGTCCTTCATTGTGAGGACCGCTCGCGTACGTCGGTCCAGTACGCAGGACCGCCCTCACAGGTCGGTCCTCTTCTGATTGGTGGTTCGTTCCGAGGTTCCCCCGAGGTACGTACTGCGTTATGGTTCTTAAGGGTCTGGTCGTAACATCTCCTATTTTACTAATACTTCCCTATATCGCCTCGTGGCCTCGATCAAACAAGGTGACCTCGATTAAACAAGGTGGCCTCGATCAAACGAGGCGGCATCAATTAAATAAGGTGGTCTCGATCAAACAAGGTGGCCTCGATCAAACTAGGTGGCCTCGATCGAACTAGGTGGCCTCGATCAACAAGGTGGCCTCGATCGAACAAGGTGGCCTCGATCAAACTAGGTGGCTTTAATTGGCGCAGCAGCTTTGCTCACCACTTTCAACGCTTTTCGCGGGCAACACATTTTAAAGGTAGCAATGCTGTTAATCGATGAATAATGTAATCCCTCCCGCGCGTAATTCCTCTCTCTACAGGCCACTCTCCATCTTGTCACCGATTACACTTTAGTTGGCCCTTTTCTCATTCTTCTGGTCCAGTGAACGAAGCAGCTTCTCCAGGTTCACGCTCTTGCTGCCTGAAAGGAGCTGATCCACGATGGCATTAAGCTCCGCGCATTCCTCCTCTGGGATGGGAGTGTCCTTGCCTCCTCCTTTCTCCCCTTCATCAGCCATTTGGCGAAGGATATCTTCCGAGGCCTCGGTAATTTCTGGGCACAAGAGATACTGGTCCATCATTTTGTCCATTAGTGCCGCCTCCTCTCCTGTCATGGCAGGGATGCGTTCATCTCGAATGTCACGGGCGACCGCTTCCGCAATCTCATCCACGCTGCTCTCGGAGAAACCTGCACCGCCACGCCCTCCTCCGATGATATCTCCAAGCCAAATCTTGCCGGCTGGCTGTGCCTCCTTGGGTGTCTTATCGTTTGCCATTTTCAATGGCGTGAGAGAATCTAAGGCCAGCGCGTGTCAGCCACTGCAATAATCACAAGCAGGTGGTAAGGCGCTCCGTACCGTTATCCGCCGCCCCTCTTGGATTCTCGGCAGTAAGAGACCAAGACATAACATACACTTATCGCGAACGCTGTCCTCTGCCTTGAAGGCCGAATATTGAGCAAGGGTGGGCTGAGCTGGGCGGGGAGCTGTGCTTGGTTGCTGTTAGAGCGCAACTTGGGAGAGTGTGTGGTGTTTAGATAGGTCGTGTATTGCAGTTATGTGAGATGTAGATGTCAAGTTGAGCTTGGGTTGTTGGCGAGGGCAGGGAAGAAGTGCTCTACGTGGCGGGGCAATGAAGTCACGAGAAGCTGAAGAAGAAGTGAGCATCTGTTTTCTTTGTTTATGAATTCTTCGTTTACCCAGCTCATTCACATGGCTGCCCCGTGCGCACCTCCAATGTGGATACAACCTGCATGCGTGCCTATGTCAAATATAGGCGCCAGAGCCTATTCACTGGCCCCTTCAAGAAGGATCGAACGCGTATGCCTAGGCACCTTAAGAATAAGCAACATGCACATGCAAAGGCTGCTGGAAACGTTTGCAGACAGACCACCCCTCGTCCTCTCAACGCACGCAGCTCCGGGCGCTCATGATCATCAATCGTCGCCTCCATAGGGTCCCCAACTCATCTGTCTTCTCGCCGACGCTTTCGCACACTCACACACGCGCCTCATCCACGTCGTGCCCTTGCACATTAGTCGGTATGGAGCGCAGCAGGTCAACCGCAGGCCTCTGCGCCGTGTGCGTTACGAAGATTAGCCAAATGAGGCTTGTCAAGGAGAACAATGCGCCTCCAGGTTGCATACACTGTTCGTGAGGCCCGTTGCTACTTCTTTCGCAGACACTGGCTCACTAGAATTGGAGCAGGGATGGACCTATGCATCGCGTGCGTCCGGACGCGTAAACTCGTAAGTTGCCTGCCGAGCTCGATAAAGAGCTCAGAGCCCGATGGCAAACCAACTCTAAGGGTCACTAGAATGAATGGAACTCGGCAATGGCCACCTTGGTAGCCCTTTGGAGGGAATCCCAGGCAGCGAATGAGGCGTATAAGTCGCATATCAGGCAATACGACGGGCTTGTGGAGGATAAGGAGTGGGGCGACGAGGAGTCTAGCAGCGAAGAGCCACTTGATACAGACATGGCGGCAGACGATGATCTCCAGAGGCTTCTCAAAACTCTCCGACAGGTCAGTGAGCCCATCCTGCGGAGGAAAACTTCACTGACATCCACCTAGACGCGGCAAGACGCGGCTCGGTTCGCACAGGCGTTTATCAGCTGGCACTTCCTGAGGCTCCACGCAGATCAGGCCCAAGATGATGTTGAATACCTCATCCGCGACTTTGAGGCAGCTCGTTATGGAGTGTAATGCAGCAGCGCGCTGGGCACGCCATTTGGGGACACAGCTACGGGCACATACCTGCGGGACATGCCATGGCGTCGCGGAAGGGGCCTTGGGGGAGGAGGCCACACGTACGCTCCGGATCTTGCAGGCGGGACGAAATGGCACTTAAGATGGAGATGGATACGTTAGTTGCGTGTACGTCCGGGGGCTGATATACTCGCATCTGGAGCTATATAGGAGCGGACGGGAGCAGGAGCCAGCGGCAGGCACCAGGAGGAAGTGATTCACGGCCGTAAGACTTCTGTATCGATACTTTTTGAAGAAGACATCACGGCGGAGCGACGCTAGCCAGCGCGTTGTTCGTCAGCCTAAAGGTGGCTTTGGCCACGCGCCAAGATGGATCTGGGCCGGTGACGGCGGTTAGATATAACAAACACGACCGAGAAACGGTCGCCGTGTTTCTCATCTCATGAACCCTGGCTATCCAACAGGGCAGAAAGTATTTATTACGCGGTAATGTGGCTCATCCCCCTGCCCGAAACTATCCTCTCTTTTCACTTTCCACGCCCAGTCCACGCCCAGTGGACTGGGCATATGGCCTGTGCCATCCGTTTGCATCTGGTGCAGAATTTTCGTCTGATGTTGGAAGAAGAGCACGGCTTTTCTACAGCGCTGCCTTCTATTCAAGCGCGTGCCCTCGCATCTTCTCCCCTTCTGCCTTTTCCTCTCGCCTTGAACATCATCGCCTTGAAATCCTCAACGCCATCTTCCCCCAGGCAACCCCCCTCGCCGCGCACTTCGAGACCGCGCAATCAATTCAGCAGCCCCGTCCCCTTACGCACATCCATCTGAAAGGCCACCGCGCCGTCATCTTCCAGCAGGCGAGTTTTTACTAACCGGAGAGGTTCCCTCCAGGCACAGAGAGGCAGCTAACCGACTACGAAGCTAGATACAGGCCGTAAACAAGGTCCAACAGCAAGAAGAGTGTAAAGGAATTAAGCCGACAGGCGCCTTCTGGGCCCAGCACGATCACGAACCCTTCTTTATAACGGCCCAGCTGGCGTGGCCCCGCGCCCAAGTTAGACAAAAGACATGGCGACCGCTCCTACTCGAAAGGACATCAACATCGTCGTCCCCTACGAAAACGGCGATGATGCAAATGCGAAGAATAGGAAGGCTCCCGACAGGAACAGCAGGGCTGGCATATGGGCCAACGGTGGCGGCGGCGGCACCTTCGAGGCGGTGATAGTCCTCGTGGATGATGAAGGGCCCCCCAGCAGGGAAGCGGAGAGGGCCCTCATCAATCGCAGCCTGGGGACCGCGCTGGGGCCTCATCCCCCATTCGCCTTTGTGCGTTTGGACTGGCCCGAGCAACTGTACAACCTGCCGAACCACGTCATAAATGACGATGATTTCCGACAAGTCAGGGCGCACTATGGTGCCACGCCCACACACCACGATTCCCCAAAGGACGAGGCCTGGTGGTCCCACCTCGAGGACACCCATAACTTTCTCATCCGCTTGCAAGATTGCCAACCGCCCGGCGGGTTTGAAGCAATGGCAATCCTCCGCGCCCAGTCGGAGAACATGGGGGGGCTATTTTACGTGCCCGAGCGACCCCTCTACATCAGGCCCGGCAAGAGGGTGCAATTGAGAGAACGGGCAGCGTCTCTGCATGGGGACGGGCAGTTCACGTCTTTCGTCTTGTGCGAAGAGAGCCTGCCTGCCCTGCTCAATGGGTGGTATGCCCGCAGGTTTCTGATCACCATGGTGGAGGTGGGCGAGGAGACAGGTCACTGGGCGACCGTCATCTTTGACAGGTACACCAATGAAGCGACCGATAAGATGCCGCATCTGTATATACTCGATCCAGACGTGAGTGGGCGAGGCGCGCGGGCTGACCATATCATACAAGTTTGGCGTCAGGTGCTGCGAGAGGTGGGATATCCCGCGCACTTTATGGCCTACATCCTTCCCTTGACCAACCGGCCGGCCGATTGGACCACCCCCTACATCGCCCTGTTCAGTGGCATCCAGGCCATGCGCGGCCTTTCCGGAGACAGAATCACGTGCATGACATGGATTCCAAAGATAAGGAAACACTGCCGCTACTTCATGGAACCGGCACCAGAGGATCATCTGTTGTCGCCGGCTCAGATCAACAGGCCTAACGGCGGCTTCGTGTATGGCGGGAACAGCGACCTTCGATTCCGAGACTGGTGCATCAGAATCACACCCCCGAGTATGGTGGCTGACGTGGATGAGTCCCTGGATTGGGTTCTTCACCATCTCGTGGGATGCGCGGCCATGGAGCTGGGCATAAGGAGAGACACTAGCTTTACGAAGACGCCGCTGCGCGGTATACGGTTCAACTTGGAGTGCCTGGCCGATGATATAGAGAAGTGGTCAACGCTGAGAGTCTACGAAAACTTCACGATGCTCGGCGGGTTCATCCCATTCTGCCCGGCCTTTGCCATAGGGAGGCGGCTCAGCGCAGGTGGCGCACACGGATACGTCCCGACAGCTCATTATGATGTTCGGGGAGGCGGCCTGAACCCTCTTCGCCACCGTCAAGTGCTGGGGCCTGCCCCGAGCACGGAGGACTGTAAGCCAGAAAGGAAATATTTTGCCTGCCGAGGGCCGGACAAGGGCCGGGAGTGATGGCTTTGCTCTTTCGAGCTGCCTACGTGCGGTAGACCTTGCGCACAAGTGTGGCCGTATACCGCGGCTGGAGCCACCGGGCGTTTGTTTCTTAGGCGTATGAAGGATTAATCAATATTACGTTCATCTACCATCACTTGTAAAGCTACGTGATCTACGCACAGGCACCTAGGTAGGACACGCGTGCCAAGTTTCCCATTGCATCCACGAGGAGCTATGCCACACCGGCCTTCTGTGTTTTCGGGCCCCCCTGAGGCCTTCAGCCCCGCGTGGCCGGGGTACGTTGTGCGCGAACTCATGCGTTGATCAGCAGCGCTCGCCTAAGGTCGCCAAGCAATCCGCGCCCTTCATCATTCCTTCCGTCGTAATAAGACCATGGCCTTCACCTCTTCTCGGTCTTTCCAAGCCTTCTGTTACACGCCTCATAGACCACTTTCACTTTCGCGCTCTAAATGGGCGCCCTCTTTCCTCGGCACTGCCCGAGTCTGGTGAAATTATGGACGTCGTACGGCCCTGCTTGCGCGCACTAATAAAGCCACCAGCCACAACGCCCCAGTCACGGATCGGCGCCACGGTGGCTGCTCCCAGGGTAGGTCTAGCGCCCGATTTTCCTGCCAATGGGGCTTCAAGCCCCCGGTGCGCCATGCCGATTTCACGGCGAGACGGCTCTGATCGGCCCCACTCTCCCAACCTCATTACAGCTTCGCCGGCCAGGACGACCAAGCGCGTCGGCCGCCCCACGCAGGTTTGGCCATAACCCCCCCGTATCCTGTCTACGCCATAGGCCTGGACTTGTTATTGATAGAGGAGGATAATTCTCCATTTTCTGCAGATATCACGCCGCTCGCGCGCAGCCAGCATGGGCATTGTAATCCACAAGCCCTGGGAAGCCGCAGCAGCTCCACCCCCACGGGCGAATTCACTGCTGCTGCTTCTCTGCATCCAATGAGCCTCTCGCGCGTTTGTAACATCGCTAGCCCCCGTGGCCGGCTTCTATATATTGTCCTCCCTACCCCCGGCCCTCTCACCTTATTCTTCCACCTTCATCCCTCCTGTATGCATCGCCTATCATCCCCCATCATGAACAACGCTGGACGTATTAACAAGCGGGCCGTGCCCTGCTTCGAATGCGTCAAGGCGCTCTGCCGCAGATCTCTGAGTGAGTCCGAGCGAACCCATTACGGCTCAAATGGTAGGTCCTGAATGAATTAATAAACCGGGTCTTCCGCTAATAGGAGATCAGGCAAGGTTAGACAATGCGCGATCTGCCGGAATCGAATCGGCGCCAATGAGGGCGAATACCTGGTAAGAGTATCCGTTGTTCCCTCGACCGATCACTCTGGCCCGTACGGCGCGGCTGACCGTCATTACAGTGCCGATACCCCCGCCTCGCACATCAGATTCTTCAGACATATATACGCTTGGCAGAGATGCACGGCGTCCGAAACCAACCTATCCGGCAGTCGATGGAGGTAATAGCGGTCACGTCTAACACGGAGCTTTGGGATGAGCTCGTCGCAACGGCAGCTATTTACGCAGGACTTTTATCAGCCGATCTACGTGCAGCAAGAGCCGAGGATGAAATCTATGGGAGAAGAATGCGTTTAAGGAGGCAGTACAGGATGAACAATATCACCATATATGGGTACCTGGGAACCGGCAACCGCCTAATGGCGAGAGCTATAGAGCGGCGCGAGATGGAACGCGACGCGTTAAACCTGGAGAGCCTGGAGAGGGACGTGCAGGCACTTGGTTTACTCTTTGACGATGCCTTTGGTGCATATATCGACGCAGACAGAGAGGAAAGACGCATATCCGGCTTGATATCGCGTAATGGCATATGAAAAAGGGTCATCTGGAGCATCTATACTACCGTAAACGGTACGTCTAGTATTTACATAACAGGTATTTTAGAACGGCTAGAATGGTTAGTATATGGCCACGGCTTGTGAGCTGCCGCTACTGCTACATAGCCAATATCTCCACCGCACGCAAAGCACATTGCAATTCACAAGGCACGGGAAGATGCAGCCGCTCAGCCCCCACGCGCAATTCACTTCTGCTGCTTCTCTGCATTCAATGAGCCTCTCGCGCGTTTGTAACATCGCGGGCCCCCGTGGCCAGCTTCTATATATTGGTCTCCCTCCCCCCCGGCTCTCCCCTCTTTCCTTTTCCACCTTCATCCCTCTTACCAACATCGCCCTCATCATGAGCAGCGCTGGGCCTAGCAACGAAGGGGTCGCGCCGTGCTTCGAGTGCGTCAAGGCGCTCTGCGGCGGAACCATAAGCAACTCTGAGCGGTGCTACTACGGCTCAAATGGTAAGCCCGGCAAGAATCCGACGAACAAGGCTTTCCGCTAACAGAAAACCAGGAATAGACATTGAATGCGCGATATGCCATAATAGAATCGGCGCCAACCAGCGCGAATACCTGGTAAGAACACCCTCTGCCCCCCGGACCGATCGCCCCGGCCTGCACGGCGCCTGACCGTCATCACAGCGCCGATACCCCCACCTCACACGGCGAATCGTTTACGCCTATACACACTTAGCAGAGATGCACAAGCTTCAGACCCAATCAATCGAGAGCTCAATGGATCTTTTAGCGGCTACCATATCAGCGGCCAACTCTAACACGAAGATATGGAATGAACTCCTGTCGACAACTTCTACTTATGAACGACTTTTATCTTCGGACCTGCTGTCAGGGAGGGCCGAAGCTGCAATTCGCAAGAGAGAGATCCGCATGAGGAGGGAATACAGACTCAACAATATAACAGTGTTCGGTTATCTGACAGCCGGTAACCGCCGCATGGCAAGGGTTATTGAGCAACGCGGAATCGAAAGCTACACCCTAAACGAGGAGAGCTTACAGAGGGCCAGAATAGCCGTCGGTATACTCATTAACGATTCCATAGCGGCACACATAGACGCGGCCGAAGAGGAAAGACGCATATCCGGCTTGGCACATGAAAATACTGTATAAAGGAGTGGTCGTCGAGTGTATGTATGTTACCATGGCTGGCATATGCATTATCTACACAACAGGTGTTTTGCCAAGATGGAACGGTGGGGGTGGATACTGTATGGCCACGGCCTGTTAGCTGCCACTACTGGTACATAAATAATATCACCACCGCACGCAAAGCACATTGCAATTCACAAGGCACGGGAAGACGCAGCCGCTCAGCCCCCACGCGCAATTCACTTCTGCTGCTTCTCTGCATTCAATGAGCCTCTCGCGCGTTTGTAACATCGCGGGCCCCCGTGGCCGGCTTCTATATATTGGCCTCCCTCCCCCCGGCCCTTTTCCTTTCCTCTTCACTATTTCCTGTCTGCATCGCCCTGTATCTCTACGTCGAGACCTCTTGGCCAGAAGCAGCCGTGCTGGCCCGAATCCATTACCATACCTTCATAATGAACCACTCTGATGACAGCAACCAGCTGGCATTGCCATGCATTGAATGCGTACAAGCGATGTGCCGAGGCGTGCTAAGCGACGACGAGCGGAGATACTACTGCTCAGACGGTAGGCTCGAGAACAAGTTAGCATATCCATTTTCCGCCTAACAGAAGATCAGGCCTGGACATACAATGCACCATCTGCCAAACTCACATCGGAGAGAAACAGGGAGAATATCTAGTAAGAACACCTCGGGCTCCCTGACTGATGGCCCCGGCCAGCAAGCCGACTAACTGTCGTTGCAGACTAGATACCCCTGCCTTGCTCGACACATCTCTCTCACGTACAAAAGCCTAGCCGCGATGCATGGCGTCGAACGGGAGCCGATCCCACGATTCATGGAGGTAATATCCACTACCACAGCGACGCAGCTCCGGGGCGAACTTTTATCAGTATCTGCGATATATGCGCGTGTTACGTTGGCACAACTGGCTTACGATACAGCCTATGATGAAACCGGCATCATAGTGAGACGCGTATCTCAAAATCGTCGAATGTTCGAAATCATGATCAGCGGCTACCGCATGGCCGGCCAGAATAGGAGAGCCAGAGCCATGGCGCAGCTCCGAAACACCTGCCACCATATCAGCGATCCCAGGCAGAACAGTATCATAAGACACGTGCTGATGCTTAAAAGGGAAGCATCAGAAGCCACCCAAGAGGCAGACGATGAGGAGGATCGGATATCAAGCTTATTGTAGCGGCATGTTTCAAGCAAAAGACTGTACGCATTGATATCGAACATGCGGCTCACATTATACCAGCGGGGGAATAGCACTGCTCAAAGACAGCTGCCGCAGCTATATGCTACGCAGAGGACATGAAGGCGCAAAAAGACTCACTACCACTGCGCAAAGAGGACTCTGTAACGCACTAAATTAGGCGCTTTTCATCCATGCACTAAGGGCGATATCACCCGGTTTATATACATTAACTTTTCGTCCGTGCAAGGTCAGGTAGCAAACATCGTTGAGCTTGGCTTAAGCCTTAGAACCTGTATCTTGCCAATACATGCATGCCCGTTTCACGTTACCAAACTTAGCTAGAAATATAACTAGGTATTATACAGACTCTAATTGGCTAAATTCCCCAAAGAGAAGACGGACTGATCGCGGGACTGCGTCGCCACGACCACGGCGAGCTGCGGCATCCCAGCCTTCCAGCGACGACTCCATCCTCGGCGACGATCCACGGAGTGCGTCGCCCAGCCGCGGGCTCGCCAAGTCACCATTTGGCAGCCCCATTGAATCGTCGTCTATCAGCGCAATCAAGGAGCGGCGCGCTATCATCGAATTCCTGGACGGCTACAGGGCTGGCAGGCAGCATACCTCAGCCATCAGGTCCCGACTAACAAACATACTCAAGACGACTGAGTGGTGGAAGACTGTCGGCTGCCAGCCGTGCTTCGCCAGCACGGGGAGGCTGGAGCCGGATCACGATATGAACTCGTGCAGGAGAGAGGCTGACTGCAAAAGGGTGAGATCCATTTTCCGCTGGCTGGAGAGCTTGGACATACCGAGGTCGTCTTCTCGCGGGCGAGGGTTTTGCAGCACATGCGCTCCCTTCCACCCGTGCGGCGAGGTCCGTATGGGCTATTGGGCAAAGACGGCTGAGCCTCCAGAAGAGAGGGATTATTGGATACAGAGCCTCGAATCAAGGCCGGCCGGGTGGCCACTGCAAGAACAAGCCTGTGGTCCGACAACCCATCGCAGTCCTCTACACGTACGATGACCAGCTCCCTGGCAAACTCTTGGCCAAGATAGCTTTGGATCAAAGCGGCGCTGATCTTGGCGTCGACAAGGAAGCCCGTGCGTGGTTCGAGCAGCGCATATCGCTAGAGGCCCTCTGGTTCTCCAACACCCTTCTCGTATACAAGACTCTCGTCTTGGCGTTCTACTTCCGCCAAAATCGAAGCCGCCAGGCGCCTGAACTGTGCGGGTTCACCCCCCGGCCGCCAGGGCTTGCTCCTCAGTCTACGGAGCCGGAACGTGACACTGCGGGCGCGCCGCGGTGGAATAACGCCGAAGATGTAAGTCACTGGGAAGCGTCCATCAAGTGGCGGGCTGGAAAGTGCAGCTTTTGTGCCGGCAGGGGCCTCCGGGGGGCTAACATCCAGGACAGCCTGCGGCAGTGTGAGAGGGGCGGCAAAGCAACTGTATCAGGCGAACTCGGCGAAGCCATGCACGAGGAAGGCTTTCTTCCGTCTAATGGCTGTAGCACCTGCCATCTTTCATACGACTTCTGCAGTGCGTGGATGAGAAATGTCAGAGGGGAATGGGAGCTTTCGGATGCATCCCGCAGCCCATGCCAGTACGACCAATAAGTCAGACTACCTACACACCGCCCACCCTAACAACCGCCCGCCTCTTCACCCACACACCGCCCACCTCCTATTACCATCAACAACGCCTATTTTCATTACGTTTTTTCCGCGTAATTCATTAGTTTATCGCGATTTCTATTAAATAATGACTTCTAATACAGAAAAACATATTATTCGTGCACTTGAAGACATACAAAACGGTCTCTCGCAGAGAAAAGCCTCCGAACGCTGGGGAATTCCACGTTCAACGCTCCGAGGCCGGCTCAATGGCAGCCAGAACGTAAACGACGCGAATGAGTGGAGGAAACGCCTTTCCAATGAGCAAGAAACACACCTCGTCGGCTGGATCTTCATCCAAGAGGCCATAGGCTTCCCTGTCACACATCAACAAGTCAGGGAATTCGCAGAGAGAGTCCTCAAAGCCAGTGGGAATACTCAACCACTTGGAAAAGGATGGATTGAAGGTTTTTTATACAGAAATCCTAAAGTTAGGACAAAAAGAGGCAAGACTATTGATTCCAAGCGTGCAAATGGCGCTACAATTAAATAACCTAAAGGATTTCTTTCAGTTTTTTCATATTCCTCTTATAGCTGGGTTTCCTCCTGAACACTGTTACAACTTCGACGACACGGGCATCCTAGAAGGCCTTGGAAGCAACGGGCTAGTGCTCGGCAACGCTGAAACGAAGTCTGTGATGAAGAAGCAACCTGGGTCGCGTTGTTGGACTTCAATCGGCGAGTGTATCTCAGCAATCGGCAAAGCCCTCACCCCGCTGGTGATCTTCAAAGGGAAGAGTGTTCAGAATCAATGGTTTCCATCAGAAGTTGATTTCCTCGCCGACTGGGCGTTTGAGGCGTCAGAGAAAGGGTGGACGAACGATGCCATCGCCCTTAGGTGGTTAAGGGAGATATTTATCCCTTAAACAAAGCCAGCAAAGCCATCAAAGCGGTTGCTGATTGTTGACGGCCACGGAAGTTATTCCACTGATGATTTCCTTTACGAATGCTATATTAACGATATTTATTTATTATTTTTACTACCACATACCTCTCACGTTCTTTAACCTCTTGACATCTCAGTTTTTTCACCATTTAAAGTATATTATTGTCAAGAACTTGCTAAGTGCCTTAACCTCGATGACTCCACGCTGTATGGCAAGACAACCTTCCTCTGATGCTATCACAAAGCAAGGGAGCTTGGAATGACAGAAATGAATATTAAAGCCGGCTGGAGAGGGTCAGGTCTGTGGCTAGTAAATATAACAAAGCCACTAGGAAGTAAATGGGTTATTAAGGAGGCTAAAATTGAACCTATGAAGTTTAGAACGCCATCACCGCCGTTTGCACCACTTCCTATCACTTTCAACACTCCTACGAGATCGTCACAAATTCGAAATATCGTTCAATCGATCGGTATTACAGATCCAATTACCCGACTGTTGCTTAGGAAAATTGGAAGTCATCTAGACCGTCAGAACGTTAAGCTAGCCGAGGCCGAGGCCATGATAAAAAAGCAACAGCATGAAATTGAAGCTTTAAGGCCAAAGAAGAAACAAAAAGTCGACGAAAATCCGAACAGCCGGTTCATCAGGATTAGAGAGATAATAAAAACAAGGGAACGACTTGAAAAGCAACTACAACCACAAGAAACGTCAAAAATCATCGCTGCAACCGATTTTGAAAACCTTTGCCACGAGTGGCAGCTAGAACAGAAGAAAATAATAAAAAAAAAACACTAAAAATGTAATAAAAAGGCATTATCGTGATGCAGTTATGTTGTTTTTTTTCCCTTCCTCTTCTTGACCCGGGTTTTCCAGATTTGGGTGGGCGGTTGTTGGGGTGGGCGGTGTGTAGGTGGTCTGACTTATGTGATGGCCGATACAATCATCGGGCTGTATGGCTGTGGGAAGAGTGAGTTTAGATAGGTAATCCTGGATCAGGTAGAGGATTACTGCTAGAAAATGACCTGGAGCCCGCCTCTGATGGAGAAACAGTGGCCTGCTACCTGTTACGTGAAGATACCGTGGCGGGAGTTGGTGGCTCGGAGATGATACGGACCCTGGCCATACTAACACGAATGGTCTGGGATGCAGTACCGGAAAATTAGGTTTATCTATAGATAGGCTATCAATATATAACATGAGCATTGGATGCATTGTGCTTTATACGCTGAGGGCTTGCCGGCGGTGCAAAGCCCCCTTGCCGATAACCTCTTCGGTAACGCGGATGAGGCCGACTGAAGTAACATGGAGGACCTTGGTCTCGAAATCGTAGGGTAAGTTAATAATTGTGAGGGGAATAGGCTGGAGCTGGGTAGAAATGAAATCAGGAGCACCCCGAGCAGCATTGCCCAAAGCCAGAATAGCAGCTATACGCCAACGGTAACGCAGATGCTTGCTGCTGGCAAAGGCGGGCAACTGCTTAAAAGAGGGCTCGATGATCTGGCTGGGAAGGAGCACGTTGGCCAACTGGCCAATCGTGCTGGTGACCAATGTCGCCTTTTCCTTAGGACGGTGGGTAATCGGGTACTGGGCTTCGCAGGTAGACCTATTCCCCTTGACAGAGATTACGTGGATGGCATGTATACCGTCGTCTTGAGCCCGCCCGGTGGCAGGGCCCATACAGTGCTATGTGACCAACAATATTTGGCACCCTCCACCAAAGGACACCGGCATTATAATCTCGGAGGTGGCGCTCTTTAAGCCATATACCCTGATTCCCTTCCCTTGTGTAGCGGATGTAGCTTTCTGCGTAGTCATAGCTACTGTCATCGCCGCTCTCGTCGCTGTCAACTACGTGTGTTCATCTCCGCTTGGAGATTTGTAATAGACTCGCTGAATGTTTTGAGTACGCTTGGGTGGTTGGCCAATTGTTAATAGGTAGTAATATGGCTCCCCGTAGTGTCTCTGTGTATCTAGTCAGCTTATAGGGTTTACTGGCAATTTGGCTTCACATGCTCACCATTGCTTCCGCGTCCCACATAATGACATGCTCCTCGCCGGCTTTGTTTCTAGTAATAGAAGCATGACCCATGACTGTCTTTCCCATGCCCATGGCGCCAGCCAAGCTTCCACCGAATAATTCCATCTGAGCCAGGGCCGGATGGCTAGTGACTGTACACGAGGGAAGAGAGGATTGATGCTGGGGGATGGAAGAGATAATGTGGGCATTGGTATAGTTTGGACTTCCTGAGGACGATGTGCAGTCTGCAGATGAAGGGTCGTATGTTGTTAAACGTGGCCAGTGCCCATAGCCGCTGCCCGTGATAAAGGATAAAGCAAAGAGGCAGCGGTCATGGCAGTGGGCTGCGGTGGTGTAGGATGAAGGAGGCAGAAAGGCCAGTCATATGGAAAGGGCTTGCCTATGGATTATATAGTTTCCAGGAAGCCCTAAGCACGTGCTTAAAATGCACGTGTTATGGGCGTTACAGATGCACTCGGTATATTCTATGACTGTAGCACAGGGTTTTGGCATATGTAACAATCGCATGAGCGTCAGGGCTCACGTAATATTCATGCAAGCGCCCGTTTGTTTGCAACACCACAAGGCCTTCATCTAGCCGCGGCTCGCCGACTAGCTGTGCCTCCTCCTGAATGTCTGTAGCCCTAACCATCCCTCTCCAACTCGGCCGTGGAAAAAAACCTCACCAGGGACGGGGGCTGCAGCTGTTCCTCTCTCAAGGGGAGGGGGTGGGGGGGGGCTCAAGACAAGCCAAGGTTTCTGCCGGCGTATCAACACAGCAAAGCAGCGCCTACGTCCGTTGCTCTGCTTATGATACTTCACTCGCCGCGGAGGCGTTTTACGCATCTCGGTGCACCCCTCCCAGTCGCCCGCGTCGAACCCCGCGGCAACAACATCAACCACTCCGGCGCCGGCGATACGGAGTTCCCGAGGGCAGTTACTCCTTCGAAGTGCTCGATTCGATCCGGAGCTACAACCAGGCGCACAAAACGAGCCTGTATAAGATATATGGCTGCTATTTCTTAAGCATCGAAAAGCCAACACAGCAAGCAACTATACAAGATGCCGTGCTGCGGGCACACCCTATACGCCTTCGACCAAGTGAACCAGCTGCAGACAAACTAGTGTCTGACATATGTATACAGCACTCCGGGAAATGCTTAGGGGTCGAATACTCCGATCACTCCTCCTTCTGCGCTAAGGGCAAAGTGCGGTATTCCAGTAGCAATTGAGACACGGAGACGGTCATGGCTTGCTTCATTCTGAAGGCTTATTCGCCCTCGTCGATGCACTGCTCAAGCCGACTGATTCCAGCAGCACATGTTGCGTCTTCTGTGCCGCAGGGGTGATGCCCGGTCTCGAATCCTGATCGGCCGTTTGGTCAGTCTTGTTCACTGCTTCTGCCTTCTCCCTCAACTTCCCTCCGGCCACCACCAAATATCGCTCCTCTGGGGTCGGGGGTAACAATAATAAATCACGTAACTTCCAGCCTGTTAGCCCCTTCCTTGAATACACGACCGGTTAGACTAAAGGATAAGGCAGCATTAAGGTGTTTGCTGGAGTAAGGAGCTGCCCAGTCTATGAAGGAGGTTTCATAGAAGCAGTAGCGGCAGTAGCGGCAGTAGCGGCAGTAGCAGCAGCAGCAGTAGTAGGAGATATAGAAGTATATGAAACAATAGAGCTACATGCTTACAGTTGTAAAATTCCTAATTTTTATTTCCCGCTTGGATCGCAAAGAACTCGAGGAAGAACGTCGGCATCGCTCGGCCAGGATCATCTTCATTGCCGCTATTAAATGTCCCGGATTAGGGTATAACTGTCCGAGCGTTGCCGGTGCTGCTGTTATATAGCTCTCCAGAATTAGGGCTATTCCCTTTTTACGCAGGCAAAGACCTCTCTTCCTTGGGGTCTTCGCCGGCGCCGGCTCACCCTTATTCTCCTGAGCCTCGATGTCCGCCTGCCTGTTGAGCTCGGCCCATATGTGCCGCAGGGACTTGAGAGTTCTTCCAGGGAGGTTGGGTTACTCAAATTTGATGGGGCCATCATCTTCTTTGAGCTGCGCAACAGTTCGTAATAGAATTGGCCCTCTCTGCGAAAGAAGTCTCCTGCGGTGCCGGCAGCGGGATTATTCTGCGTGTTTAAGGGTAATTTTAATCTAGCTATAAGAGCTGCAACACTAACAGCGTACCAAGAAGACAGGTTATTATATCAAAATGCAGGGTAGTATAATAGACGGGTATGTAAATACGCATACAGCAACTCTTTATATAAATATAATATTTTATAAGAAATAATAGAAGCAGTATCAGCAGTATCAGCAGTATCAGCAGTATCAGCAGTATCAGCAGTATTAGCAGTATTAGCAGTATTAGCAGTATTAGCAATATTAGCAATATTAGCAGTATCAGCAGTATCAGCAGTAT
The DNA here is from genome assembly GCA_000331835.2 of Trichoderma hamatum GD12. Lineage (NCBI taxonomy): Eukaryota > Fungi > Ascomycota > Sordariomycetes > Hypocreales > Hypocreaceae > Trichoderma > Trichoderma hamatum. The sequence continues at coordinate 3,618 of ANCB02000495.1, read as the reverse complement.
TAGCAGTATTAGCAGTATTAGTAGTATATTTAATTATAGCATTACAGGCCATTTACTAATTACCACCTGGAAAATTCAGGTTTATTTTTATTTTTTTATTTTTTATTAACATCCAGTGAGTAAGCTAGTTATATAAATCCACATCTGGGCAATAGCACAGTAGGAGCCAGTTTCTGTCTTAATCACCTCCACGTGGTCTTGTTCCCTCGAGACCGGCCTAGCTAGACAGCAAGCTTATCAACCAATAGCCGGAGTTGTTGACCCTGTTCGCTACATTTCTCGTGACAAAGGAAAGATAGTTCTTATAGCTGTATAATAGCTACTGCTACAGGGCTAGGGCCTTGAGCGTCGTGTCTTCACAAGCTAAGGCTTGCTTTGTTGGTTGTTGGCAGGGCCTGGATGGCCTGGGTGTTGTGTTTTTCGCGAGCTGAAGCTTGCTCATTGGTCGTGTGTCTTGCGGGAAAGGGTGGGCTAAAAAGGATATCCTGGCCGGATTTGAACCGACTGCTTTATGCGATGAACGCGCATGAAGCCTGCCAGACGCTTAGCCACTGCGTCACAGGGGTTGGAAAAGTTCAGGGTATCATAATCTCCCTTATGCACTTGCCATGGCAGCTCTTCATCAGACAACAGTCGTTACTCCGCTCTGCCTGGGAATAGAAGAGGATGTAACCACTCTAAATGGACTGCTCATTACTCCATTTAAGCTAGTGTATAAGCTTCCACCCGATAGCAAGACTTACATGGAGCCACATTTACTGTTAGGGACACCGGTGCAGATGATTAACGGATCTCATGAGTATTATAAAAGCTTGTGGGATTTGCTTGACATATTGCTGGTGGAAAAGGGTCCAAACGCTGAGAAGAAACGAGAGGCGCGTGATTGTCTTCGGCTTGACCCTAGAAATGAAGCACTGAGAAAGGATTTCAAGAGATATTCTAATCATTCGAGTAAGTTTGGAAAACTCGAAAAGTCTTTGGAGAGGGCGGCAGATATCACACTAACCAAATTATAAGAACAAGAGATCTTCCTCTTCAAGGACTGTGCCAAATAGACCCTATATACAAGCCTACTTGTAAAATAACTAAACTTTATTGCTTGCGGGACTGTGACGAGCTTTGAATGTATTTATTTAACTTTATCAGGTGGCGAGTCATAAAGAAGGTAGCGAGCCTACCTGTTAGGCCTGGTGACCCTCTGAAAACCTAGTTAATTGCCTGTAAGCCTGGTGATGATTATAACAACGCCAAGGGAAAAGTATACGAGGTTTCTCTCGTAAGACAGGCAGCTCTTCCTTCGGCTCAGGCGAGGAAGTTATAGCAGCTGTAAGCGTGATCAAGCAGTGCCGGACCTGGGTGATATGGTATACTAGGGTTTAATAGGCGGTAAAGGCGTATAACTGCAGCAGTAAAAAAGAGACAGAGCTTAAGGATGAGATGGTGTGACTCCTCCTGCTTAGGGTTAAAGTAATATATTAATTCTATTATATGCCTAATTTAAACAACCTGCTAAAATAAATCTAGAATCTAGGTCTAGTCTTCTAGGAATTAATACTATAAATAAGAGGGTAGAGACGTGATATATGCCTGTAAAAAAAAAATAGAAATTAGGCATATATAGACTTACTTCTGCCTCCGGAGGTAAACTGTTAAATCCTATAGCTTGCTGTGGCTTAGCGTGTAAATTAATCTCCTTTCTACCTCCGGAAGTAGATTGTTATTGTTTTCACCGCTGCTTTTACACATAAGCCAGGTCCACTTTTGCCTTTACTCCTGGTTATAATCGCTATTTCTACATCTGTCTTTAGATGTGGAGTAACTTCACCGCCTTCTCAGTGCATAAATAAGATCCATTCAAGAAAAGGGAATCAGATGTAGAATATCACTACTAGGCTAATCAAAGTCGCGCCCCAATCCCACAGCCACTTACCTGGTTAGCAGCATGAAGCGATTATTGTCAAACATGCATTCCACTGTATCGCGACCATCAAAGAAGCGAAAGCAGACATCATCAAGCATGATAAATCCGAGGAACAGAGCTGCTCGAGGTTCTAATCCAGGCAGAGATATTGCAACTGAGGACTTGCTATCTGCTCGAACTTTAGCCAGCGCGCATCTGCTTGCAGTTGCGAAGCTCCCCCTACATATCCTATCCACACGATGGAGAGAGGGGAAGAACCGGCCTGTAGACGAAGGCCACGTAAACAGTCTATGCCGGAGTTTCGTCAACAGGGGTATGGGTCGGCAAGATGAGGGGAATTTCATGAAGGTTGCATGCAGCGCCCAGGCCGTTACTGCCATTAAGTCCTACCTTCACCAGTGTCAGGCCCATACAGGGAACGCAGCTGAGAGTTCGGAATACAACGGAGCGAATAACCGGCCATATTTAACCCCGGAACCGCTTGACTTCCTGGCATGGGCCGAAGCCACCAATGAGCTTGCAGAGGTTCTTGATGGGCAGCATCGCCTAAGAGCAGCTCAGCATGCACTTGATCCCAGCGATGAGAGCAATAGATGGTGGATTTGTGAGATATATGATAAAGGTACGTATTGAAGATGCGCCTCGAGTCGCCCCCCTACCCTGCAAGCATGAACTTATAAAGAATTCTATCGCAGACACGCTCCCAGATGAAGTACGGCTTCAGCTCTGCATGAATAGACAAGAACTTAAGCTAGCTGATCGTGATGGCCAAATTTGGACTCAACTTGTGTTGATGTTTAACAGTCCGGAGAGTATTATACGCGGTGAAGATAACACTAATGATATCTGCAAGAGAATTGGAGCCGCCCTGAGATTGGATGGTGAAAACGCAACTAAACTCCCTAATCGAATGTTGATTATATTAAGAAACAACCAATGGAACCAATTCACCACGTCGTGGTGCAAGACAGCTATCGGGAAAGAGACGTTTAACGCTTCGAAGTGGGTTAATATGATAGCTCACCGCCTCGACTATGTAAGTCCGGCTCTTCTCACTTTCCTCAACCTACTGGCTCCACCCGGCCCAGGTTCAATCGGATTAATTCCTCCCTAAAGCGAAATATGAATAATTTGATATCTTAACTAATATATGCTACAGTTCTGGATATCACGCTTCCAGAGAGTGCTCGATACCTTGGAGGCCCTCGACCGCGAGGTCAGTGTGAACGAGAGTCGCTGGAAGCCTTCCGATACCATATTTCTGAATGATTGGGAGGCCCTCGCGAATTTGCTGCCCGGAGGCTACACGGCAGAATCATTGGATCTTGTTTACCAGGAAAGACAAAATCTGCGTGGCTCCAAAGCCGGCGCATTTGCAAAGGCGAATGGGAAACACTCAATAGGCAAAGGGTTCCTCCCTTGGCTGAGCGACGGCGAGGTCCGGCAGCTAGTGGAGTCCATCAAAAGGGCTGGCTGCCCGCCATTCATCCATATCAAGCCTATGCTTGAGATTAGGAAAACCGACGGCAAAGCGCTCAGTCATATCATGAGACACGTCGTGGCCTGGTTGAATCCACATCCGATGGACGTAATACGGACGCAGAACAACAAGCCGCCCCTCTGCAAGGATCTAAGGCCAGCGTTCCAGGATGTGCCCGGCAACTCCATCACGGCGGCCGAGATCATGCAAATGTCAA
>ANCB02000494.1:0-20166 GCA_000331835.2 Trichoderma hamatum GD12 | reverse complement strand
GGGGGGGGGGTGGGTAATCCAAGAGCAAGGACCTGTGAAAGATTCACACACGGAGTTGTACTTGTATAGGAATTCCGCGGCGCCACCCAAGCCAAGCTCTATTATTAAAGAAAAAACTAGTGCCAAAAGAGGCCTCGGGAGCCAAGTGGAGGCTGTCGACGCCGGGCTCGATCTCGGCGCGGCAATAGGGCTTTTGATGTCCGAGTGTTCGCTCTTTTTTCTCTTTTAGCTCGCCTGCCTAGGTATGGTTCTTTTAGATGGAGTACGGTGCAGTTGATTTAGTCTGCGGAGCGAATTGCACGTGGCATGCGTGGTTTCGTGAGTTGAAGGATTCGGGTAAGTGGTGGTACATGTGAAAGTGTTTCTGATGATGATGTATGTGGTGTTCAGGTATGAGGATGAAGCTGAGAGCGAGGATAAGGGGGGTTTTTTTTTTTCTTAGCTCGTGGAAGCAAAGGGAGCGAGATTGCAATGGAGTGCAGCTGAAGTGGATTAAGAATGGATTCAGGCAAGTATAAAATGTTTAAGAGAAGGAAAAGAAAAGAGGCCGTAAAATCCCAACGGGTGAATTGAAAATTGAGGAAAAAAACACAGTATAACGACCGAGGTAGTCCAAATGCAACCAGGCACAACCAACAGAGGGTAGCATCAAGTGAGGAAAAGAATGACAAAATACTGTGCTGCAAAGCCCCAGCTGCATGCGGCGTGAGCCTGAAGGGGGGATCTCGGCTCCCGAAAAGAGACAAGACGCCCACAGGCTTGGGACGCAGAGACACACAAAACCAATCAATTGGGCTGAACAGGCAAAACGGCCCTCCCTCCCCCAGTTTTCCCCTCAGCAGGAGGAGCAAAAGGTCAGCTCAGTTCTCAGAGTGTTCCAGAACGCAAGCAGCCTTGCATCAAGCCCGCATGTATACAGTGGCATGCAATATATATGCAGGATCTCCGCACCGGGTTTGGGAATGTCAATTGGCAGAGTGGAGGGGGGTGGGAAAGGAGAACAACGATGACGATGATCGTCTTGGATCTCGGCTTGGAAGCTTAAAAGAAGAAAAAAAAAGAGTTAGAGGGATACGAAACGGTGCTGACGAAAGAGTGTGTCAAGACGAAGGAGAGAAGAGGGTGGAGGAGGAAGAGACAGGCTACCGGAATGCTGTAAAGGTGCGAGGGCCAGCAGCAAGAGTAAAGTTAGCCCGGCTTGGCGATCGAAACTGGGTCGGCTATGAGTACAAGTAGGCTCCCAGCATGATGAGCTAGCTATGGGTTGTGTTATGGATATGAGTTATGGGTTCTGGATATCGGGTATGAGCAAGGGTGTAGTTATGGATACTACGTATTACCTACTACAGTACTAGTATTGTAATATGATGCTGCGAGCAAGTGTATGGTTATGCTGCTAACTATAGCTTATACGCTCCGACTGGCTGAGAGAAGCTTTGAAACTGAGACAACAAGACACAGTCCAGCTGGATAAGGCATGACACCGTGGCGTGACAGACGAGGCAGGGAAAACACCGAGAGACAAAAGTCTCAGAGAGACAGAAACCAGGGAGGAACCCAAGAGACAACAGGATGCGATCCGCTGCTGAGTGTGACGGGGGTCCCGTCTCCAGGGAACGGCGATGCGTAGGCCCTGTACAAGATACGACAGGGGTTCCGGGGAAAGGCATATTGGTACCTGCCTCTATAAGGGGTACAGCTCGGGTACCGCCAGTTACATCCGCAGACGGCATTACATTGCTATTACATGCATGAGGCAAAACGTGTGCTTTGACGCGTTTGCATGTTAGCGGCCGAAGATGGCACTGCTGCGGAGAAGAAGGCGTGGTGATCCGCAGATTGACTCTACCCGACCGACGAGCGTGGAACTTGCTCGCGAACTACTATTATGCTGCTAGCATAGCGGTATCTATACGTTGTATTCCGGCAGTGGATACCTCGCAGCTCTTAGTGAGAGCACTTGGACCGTTCATACGACCTAGCAAATCATGTGTATCTCTAAGTAGTGCGCTGTACCCGCCTCGGCGCGGGATACATGTTTGACTTGCAGGAAGGCTCTGCCTGGAACGAGTACGAGTGTGCAAGTCAACACGTGGGAATGCAGGCTCTTTCTCAGGGCTTATTATTGCAGAGTTACTTCGTGTTGCCATTCAAGTGGTAAATACGACATTGATACCGAATATGAGTAGGTAGTTGTGGTACGAGCAAGGTAGGGTTGTATAAGGCAGTAGAATTAATCAGGCGACGGACGTGCCCATTACTGACCCGTGCCAAGCGATAAAGAGGTACAAGTAGGTAGTAGTAGGTAGTACAGTAATATTGTCTGGTTCTCCAGATCTGACTTTCTGTACCTGGAAACGCGACAGCCGCCGTGGAGTATACGGATCCAGCATCACCGCTTATTTCTTTTACCTGCTATACTGTATGTCTCCCATTCTCTGTAGCCGAGCTCAAAAAGAACAGGGAACAGCAGCTGCCAAGAGAGCAGGTCCTTCGCCCGCGGACGCCTTTTATTTCCCGTATCCCGCTGGCTTGGCCTGTTCGAGCAATTGTCAGGGTCTGGCTTTAGGTACATGTATGGAGGGCCCAGCAAAGCCAAGCAAGCACACAAAGGACAGCGGGACATCCTTGACAAGGGCCACGCCACACCACATGCCGTGCGTTGAAAAGGAATAACTACTTTGTACTGCTGGCCCAAGAAAATAAGAGAAAAAAGACCCGCTAGTAACGGCGCCTTTGCTTAGCGTTCCTCTAGCTGGGCCGTGTCTAAAGGCCAAGTCAAGAGGATCTGGTGGAAAAAAGGAAAACAGAGCAGTACAGTACTCGTACAGTGGCACTGCCTTCAGGTGGGCATGGGTTTGTCAAGTGTCGCTAACACTGCTAAACTGAACGAGGAAAAGAGAGCCATGCCATGAGCTAAAAGCAAGAAACGAAGCGAATCAATAGACAGCCGCATGACACGGCTGGGAGGGTGTCCATCGGGGCTGAAGGCCAAGTGAGGCGCTATTAAATTAAATCAACCAGGCAGGGCAGGCCCTTTTGTATGGGGGATGCTGTATACAGTACCCAAAACAAAGGCCAAATAACCCTACTTCATGCATGTGTTATATGTGCAATTATTGCGTAGCTGTTGGCGTGACTGGCAACAAGTTCCAAGGGAGAGAGAGCTCCAGAGAGGATTCACTCGTATAACTGTTTGGCACCAGCTGTTGCCACCAAGATAAAGGCCAATCAAGGTTCCCACCAGTCTCAGGTACTAGGTAGGCCTATCAACATGTAGCGTGCTCTTTTCAAACTGAGCAAGGAACAGGGGTTCGGCTTTTAGCTGGGCATCTGGGCATATGACCAATGCGGCGGCACTACGATTAAGACGATGCGGATAGGCGACACAGGCGCACAGACGTGTAGAAGAGCTGTGTTGTATGTAGCCTATCACAGTGTGTTCAATACGCGCGTTCGACAGGATATGGAAGGGTATCAAACACTGCCTCACTGTTCACGCTTGGTAGGTATAACACGCAAGCAGCTCAAACGGGGGACAAAAGACAGAATCAATAACCCCCCTCCACGCAAAAGCACAAGTAATCAAAAACAGCCGGGCTTCCAAAGGGCCATTCAACTCCGTGCTCCTGCATCTCTTGCCTGCAGCACTGAAACTAGCTCGTTGTCTAAAACTCCCAAAGGGACAATATACGTGGGTTACAGTAGTACTTATTCCGATGGATTACCAAGCAGTCACGGCTGGAAGACCCGGAACGACAAAGTACTAGCCAGAAAAGAAGCGAGCGCACTGAACGAGCGCACTGAACGAGCAAACGAGAGAGACAAGAAAAGAGATGAAACACTTGTGAGTTCCATGGACTTTCCAGTGGCCCCATCCATCCTCCCGGGCCCGCCAGGCATCCACCACTGGCCTCTCTCGCCATGCCCCTGAGCCTTTTCTCTTCTTCAGCTTCTGTGTGTTCGATGCGGCCTTCCATTGGTAACTCCGCTCTTTGTGCTTCCTCTTTGACTAATACTACCGGTACTAGTATAATACCGCACAGCTCGGCGCCGAATGACAAAGAAAGAAAGCCATGTTTCATTCTCCGCCGCAGACGTCAGCACCTAAAAAGACCACACACAAAGAATACGTGTAATATAATGTGGACGCCCATAATTTTTTTTCTCTTTCACGAGAGGCGGGACCTCGGCACAAAAGTTTCACGAAACCGGCCGCTGCTCTGCCCTGGCCCCTGCAATGGGGACGGGCCCCATATAGACACAAGCATCCATAGCTTCGGATAGTAGTAATTCACAACCAACGGAGAGCTAAACCGCCTTCTAATCCCGCTAAACAAGGAGGCAAGGGAGGAAAAGGGAATAGGCGAAAAGGCTAGCTGTAAACGAAGGAAACGCTACGGAGGGCGGAACTGGTTCAGGATTGCCAAAATATGGAGCTCGCTTTGCTTGGTCAAAAAGAAAATTAAGATCGTGCTTGGGCCATGATGCCAAGGGAAAAAAAAGACAAATGGGATCAGCGTGCTCCGAATCCACTCTGGAAATGCTTATACCACTTTTATAGTGGGTAGTCCGTCCGTGCTGTGTGTGCGTAGTGCCCGCTTACCGCGTGTCGTCGGCGCTGATACCTCCATGATGTTACATTGCGTATACAGTAGGGGGATAAAGGAAACGAAGAAGAAGAAATAAACAACGTGGCGAGGGGGGAGGGAGGGTTGCCACCATGGCACGCCGACACGCGATGGATCGTGCTTGGAGGAACCCCTGGAATGCAGCCTTTTAACGAATGATTTATTTCTTTATTTATAAAAATTAAAAAAAGGCCGCGGGGAGAGAGGAGTCACGCACTAAACCATCCAGGTATAACAACCCGAAGGGCTCAGCTGGATATACATACGGAGGCAGATAACAAGACATGGAGTTGGAGTTTGGGAATACCGGTGACTTGGGCAGCTTAATAAAGGGCGGCACAAAAACTAGCAGGACTTCAATATATACTTTGTGACTTTCAATTTATTTTTGTCCCCCGCTGCTGTTGGTTTTTCTTAACGCCGTGCCCAACAGGTGGATTCGGCGAATTTTCTGATCGATTGGTACCGATAACCTCGTGAATCCTGCCGTGTCGTGCAACAAAGGGACCAACAGCAATAACGCAAAGGGCAGCCAGCAGAGCTCGGCCCGGGTCCCCCCTTTCGGAAGAGGCCCGGGCTCTGTTTATGCGACACAACCGCTCCAGCAGTGATACCACCTGGATGGTTAGCAATAATACTGTACTATGGTTTTTTTGCTGCTCAGCTCGGCCTCAGCTGTGTTTTGTGAGGATGTGCCTCTTTGTCCTACCCAGTTGTGTGGCCGCCACGACCCGAACTACTGGTCCAGCGTTCACTCTTCTTAGCTTGGACATGACTCCAGCAACCCCCAGTCTGTATCAGTGAGATTTTATACAAAATAGTCTAGTGATGCTGCGGCCCGGAACCCCCGAGACGCTTCAGTGAGAGCCAAGCTGCGAACCTAAAACAAAGCACAACTGCTGAACACTAGCAGCCTTATATAACGCATGGTATCATTGCACACTCCCAATATTAGTATATGTATACTCCCAAAGAAATAGTATATACATCAGATCCAACAAAACCCTCATCATCCAACAGCAAAGGCCGGCCATGTTCCGGAGACCGCCGCTCCCCTCTCCATGTACCCGTCGCTCTCATTCTCCCGCAAAGTGTCGGTGTGTCGGTGCAGTCTACTTCTGTCTCAGCAGCTCTTCAGCTCCGAACAGGACCTGCCCAATATCGGCCTCTGAATCCAGGTCATTGAGCTGACGATGGATAATACGGAGAGTCCGTGGAACGTGTGTCTCTGCTTCTGCCGGCTGAAAGCTCCGAAATACCGCGGAATGCCCTCGCCGTCGGTTACTTTTCCTGCTTGCTGTCGTGTCTCCATCATCATCATCATCATCATCCTCCACTGCCCAAAAGCCTTCCGTTTATTATGCCACCGGCCGCACTTTGCGCACTCTTTCGGACGTCCGTGACCCAATCCACCCGCCCATCCGTCCTGAAATCATCCCCTTGCTCTCTCACTGCTGCTTCCCTTTCGGAATACGGAGTAATACGCACCATGTAATCTCACTAATACCTACAGTACCTACTGCTGTTGGCTGGTTCTGCTTCTTTAGCCGGCAGCACAAGCACTCTTACACGCAGCAGTGAGACAAGCAGCCTCAGCCGACGCAAACCCACAAGACACGCAGAGTACCTACATGTATACTGTACAGACGTGCATAGCCCCCAAAAAGTTCAAACGCCCACGAGCCAGGGAAATTAAAAGACGCTCCCTGGCTTTATTGGAGTCAACAAAGCGCGAGTCTAGAAACCCGGCGGCCCCTCTCCCGGTAATCGCTCATGTGCGAGTGAAATAGGTAGTTGAGCAAATCGCAAAAGTGCCTCTTTCTGGCTCCTCGCGTGCGTTCGTGCATCGTGCATATTACAACGCACCACAAAAATCACCGTTGTAATGGCTGTCTGTATGCATGCATGACGCCCTACATGGTTCGATGCACCTCCCACACGTTTTTTTCAAAAAACGATGCGTGGCATTTCCATGTCGAAAAGCAGCAAAAATGCCTCGGCCAGCAACATGCCATGCATGCAACATGCATACATACAGTATGACTTACACCATCTCCAACTTATACCCAAAATTGCCAAGCTACCATCCATCACCCAACCACTTCCTTCACCCTCCCTTCAATACGAGCAATTGTCAAAAAAAGAAGAAAAACTGTCTCAAATCTCAAATCCACCCATGTCTGACTCAAAGCAAACTCAAAACCCCCTTCCCACACCCAAGCACAGCGCAAATCTCTGCCTCATCCGTCATCCTTCCATCAAAACACAACATTCCATTGCACTAGCCATGATAACTGACTCGCCCATGTTCAATCCGTAGAGGAAAAATAAGCTGCCAAACACATTCCGGTCACCACCGCCCAAATCCTTTTAGGCTTCCATTTTCATCAAGTACTCCGTACAAATGTATAGACCTACATCTCTCTCTCTCTCTTCGAAGGAGCAATTGCTCATCCCACACCTCAATACATCATCGTTTCCACTTCGCCATGCGTACTCTGTGTGAATGGCCCGCTCCTTTTCGCCGGGATCCTCCTGATCAGCACCCCGCATATCCCCGGCCGGCAGATCACATCGCCACCTTGAGTCCAGGTAGGATTCGGTTCGGTGAGGATGCTGTGGCAAACGCAAATCTTGAGTCCTGTACGGGATAGTGCCAAGAGGAGAATTGAGTTTTTCGAATGCTTTGAGAGGCTATAGTAGAATATCATATGCCATTACTAGCTAATTGTGAGCATCGATGAGTTGAGAAGACATTACATACGTACAGGAGTTGATGATATAAACATGGCAAAGCAAATCAGCGTCGCCAAGAGACATCCCATAATTACTCTTCAACATTACCAGAGAACAAACCACACCTCGACCACACCACGATATCTGTATGCTTGCAATAGTTAGAAATAGACAACATCGTTTTCTTCAGCTACTCCCATATTGCCAGCCTCAGTGTTGGCTGGCCCCATTCCGGGAATTCAAATTCGCTCTCAGGTAATCTAACTATAGTGCTGCTGATTGCGACGTAGAGCCCAGTCACCAGGGCCGGGTCGACTTCTTTGTTATAAATATCAGCAACGCGAAAGTGCAGAGTGTGTTGTAGGAACGGTACTACCGAGTCCGGTTCAAGATCTGGTAAAACTCTTTGGTCAACGTGCTTCATTAGTGCCATGGTCAAGGGCGCTGTTCCAGACATTCTGGATTGAGAGCTGCCCATTCCGTTCATTGTGAAGATGCCAACTGATCCCATGAGATTTGAGGCGACGCCCCATGTGAGAATATCTTCCGGTGGCTCTCCAGTAAAGAAATAGATGGTGAATGATCCGTCCAGAGCACCATGATTAACATGAACATTTGCAATCCATTCCGTGTAATGTCTATCTGCCACAGCAGCTTCCTCCATATCAAGCTTGAGACTTGGGCGGGAGCTTTTGGTGCCTGAATTGCCTTTCCATATCCTACTAGGCCTCCTTTGCGATTGACTCTTGAACCGAATCATAGCTGGGCTATTTTTCCCAAGCCAGTTGTTAATCTTCCTAATCAGCTTGTCTCGCGGCATCTTAGTATCGCCATACAGAGCTGATGTGTCTCCATATCCATAACCAAACGCCTCGGTCGTTCGTGACATGTCCGAATCCCAAAAGGTGCCGCTGTCTGAAGACATGAAAGGTGTAAGTGGGGTGCTAGAGTTTTGCATAGTCCCTTTCAGCGCGGTATAAGTCGTCTCTCCTGAGATTTGTGGCGTCATCCATGCCGTGGGATTAAGAAGCTGCCACATTGATATCAATCTGTCCGTCATTGTATGATGTAGGAAGAAGAGAGGATCGAAAGAGGACAGAGGAACGTAGGTCATATGTCCTCCAGATCCGCCATAGATGTGAACAATGTCGTGCACACCCTCTATAGAGTCCAAATTGCTAAGATTTTGGGATATGGCATAGTTTTTGTTACTAAATGAATCGAACTCGTGATAGCTCGAGAATAATATGTAAAGCCGCTGCTGGATCTCGGACAGTCTTGCAAGCAAGGCCGAATTCACCTGATCATTCTTAGAAGGGGGCTCTAGCATACTTATGTGTGTATCTGGAGCTCTCTTTGTCTCGTTCCAGCTTCTCAGCTATGAATAGTCAGCATATAGGAAGTTACTAATATCATGCATCTATCCATACTTACCGGCGGCCAGATGAATGCAGCCTCGTCAAGAGGATGAAATGAATAAGAATACAAGGGATTTCGAATTACTTGAACACCATTGGGGCCATATTGAGTCAATGTGGAATTCCACAATACACTGGGAAAGAAGCTTTGGCCAGCTGGCGCAGGGGAGGCCCAGTCCCAGTATGGTATTCGAAATTCCGAGGCAGCTTGCTGGTAGAGCTGGCGTTCCGTTGCATTGCTGAACATGCGAGCAATAGCGTTGGCAAGCTTATGCAGCTCTTGCTGTAAGCAGTCAGTATCTTGTCTTACGAATGCCATTAAGACCACAGCAACATCAACGATCAATTTGAAGAGAACTGACCTCGTACAAGGCCAGATATGGCCGGTGCCATGTTGGAAATAGCACAGAACTATGCGGACAGTAACCCGAAAGGCTCGCTCCCGCTACTGGTTCAACGCCGTTCCATGTCACAAAGGGCACACCGTGTATCCCTAGGCACAGAGAGACTCATCAGCCTCGTAGCTCAAACTGAAGCGGTTCAGAGTCTCACTCACCGGCAACTTGGTAATACGATAAGGGATCGTCCTGGCTGACTGTCTGAAGCATACTCAGCGCCAACACATACAGATCCCACTTGTATTTATCCGCCTGTACATCACGAATCTCGAGTCTCAGGGGCATACTCCCATTGGCCGCCAGTGGCAGGCGGCCGACGACAATGGGCGCACTGGGGTCTTGTCGCCGAGTGAGAGATATCAAATCAATACCAAAGTCATAATCCAGACCGAAAACTCCAGATATAACGGAGTAAAAAGCCCAAGTGAGGAGAAGTAAGAGGCGCATGGTATGTATTGGCCTTTTTCTCTCCCATAAGATCTGGTTATAAAGAGTGATTTGCCGCCTTCAATAGCCGGAGCATACAGCGACTCGAGCACACCAATCGTCCAAAGATGACCGAATCGTAGATTAAGAGAGCGTAAGAGAAACCAATGCTATGGAAAAAGAGGGTATGCTGCCTTTTGCCAAAGAAGCGAGCGGCAAGAAGGAGGAGTGTGTGAATGGGTCCCAAGATTAAATGAGAGGAAGAAAGAAGACGCGAAAAGAATCAGCCCAAACGCACGACCGAATATACAGCACTGGTCTCTCAGATTGAGGGTGAAGAAGAGCAGAGGAAGGGCAGAGGAACCCAAGAATTAGAGGAGATGGAAGAAAGAAATAGAGAGGCCGAAAAAGCCTTGATGAGCAGCTGGCGCAAACAGAAGGAAGGCGGCCCTCATGCAGAGGTACCAAGGCCAAGGTACCACTTCGGCCAGCGATATCCGACTCTCCAGCTATCTGGAAGCGAAATTAATGCAACCAGAACCACGTGCTTCTGCAGGTTAAATTATGATTATTGCCTTGTGGCGACTTCAGGCCTGTTCGATAGATCCCTTGCCGGGCTGACCATGAGGCGATTTTATCTCTAGCGAGTGGCTTGGCCATGTCTCGGCCCCAGCAAGAGAGAAAGAGACGGGATCTGAGACGGGGAATATGAGTTTCTGAATCTAGAACTGGATCACGAGTTGGTTCCGGGCAAGTTTCAGGGCTCAGGCCACGTTGGTCTAGGTTTGGGAGCGGCAAGTGCGGGAGAGGTTGTTATATTTTATGCTCTGGTTGCACATGTCTTTTATCCAAGCATCTGTCCAACATCTACGTATCTGCTGCCGCTTCATCCGTCCCAGCGTAGCAAGCGACCGGCCTGTATCTCGACCGTGGGCGTTGTGCAATGTAACACAAGATGCGTGCTGCATTCTGATATCATCAGCTTGAGACACGCGCGGCCGAGAACTCGTCACAATGAGAAAAACACGCAACCAAGATTTAGTTACCCAATATATTCTTATAAAATTGCTCAAATATGCATCTAAAATCTTACTAATGCAGTCAACACCAACCGAATTATATACAACCCCCATTTTGTGTCTCATCCAAATTCATTTCTTTTTGTCTCAAAACACCCAACTAGGCTCCAATGGAAATCTGCTTTAGCGGCTTCATTGGTCCCTTGCGAGGCTCGTCTGCCCGATCTATCCTGTATTTTAACTTGACACCCATGGCCGCCAGCTCGACATCCAGGAACTTGAGCGCACCGGGGACCACGACCTGCGTCGTTTGGTCGCCGCCAACCCAGCAGTTGCCCTGGCCATCTTCCCAAATCTCGCCCTGGATCTCTGTCAAGTCGATGCCCTCGCTGTCGTCCAGCTTGACGGCACAGTTTCGGCAACGGACCATGCTTGGGGCCTTCTTCTTGCCCGGCGCAAACTGAGAGACAGTTGGTTGCACAGACAAGAATGATCCACAGCGACGGCAGATCCAGGATTTGGTGTAATCTGAGCAGTTGAGCAGTCTGTCTTGCAGCAAGAAGGCTGTGCCGTGAGCCAATAGGGCGTCACGCTCCATTTCTCCCACACGGATACCACCACCTCTCTTTCTGCCCTTGATGGGCTGGCCTGTCGTGGGCACGACTGGACCAGTGGTTCGGACCTGATACTTGTCGTTGACCATGTGACGCAGACGCTGGTAGTAGACTACACCGATGTAGATGTCGGCGCCCAGCTCTTCTCCAGTGATACCAGAGTACATGGGCTCGTTTCCGTGATAGTTGAACCCAGCCTTCATCAGCTGGTGTCCAAAGTAGTCTGCCGCCGTGTTCTGCTCATCGAATCTAAATGGAGTAGAATCTTGCGCCAGTCCATGCAGAGCACCAGCTTTTCCAGCAAGCGACTCCACGAACATGCCGATTGTCATTCGGGATGGGAAAGCGTGGGGGTTGATAATGACATCAGGCTGGATACCCGTTTCAGAGAAAGGCATGTCAGTGGCCGGCCATTTCTGCGACAAGACACCCTTCTGTCCGTGTCTAGATGAGAATTTGTCACCAATGATGGGAGATCGAGGGATTCGGATCTTGATGGAAATGGTCTGCAGGGGCTCAGAGCCCGACTCGGCACCAATCAGTCGAACTTCCTCGATAAAGCCTACTTCGGAGTCCTTGTATTTCTCATAGTGCGTAATTCCGTCAAGGTTGACCAGATTTCCGTTATAATCCGGTGTGACTGTGTGCCATGCGCACAAAACATCATCCTCCTTCACCATGCGGCCGACGTGAGGCAGGCCGTCGTCATCCAGCATGCCCTGATACGCGGCGCTAACGTAGCTGTGAGGAGCAAAACCGAACATCTTGACAACGCTCTTGGCGGCTCTCGTTCTCGAGTCATCCTTTAGCGAAATTTTCTTGGTCTTGTAGACTGTACCATGGCCAAAGCCTCTCTCATGAGCGGACTTGTTGATGATCATAGCATCGTCCATGTCGTAACCAGTGTAGGAAATGACCGCCACAACGGCGTTCATGCCGTTGGGGAAGTTATCAAAGCCATAGGTGTTGTGAAGAGGTGCACGGACAATGGGCGTCTGGCCCGTCTGTATCCTATATGACTTGTTGTCGGTTCGGTGGCGAATGGCCGTACCGGGCGTTCCCATAGTTTGCTTACCCATCTGACACTGATACATGTTTCGTGGGGATTGGTTAAAGTCTGAGAACGGAGTCATGTTGGCCAGGATGGAAAGCATATTGGTCGGGTCATATTCAACGTGTGTCGATACTCCAGACTCAATCTCCTGCGGAACGACGGCGATTGACATGTAGGGTTGTTCGTGAGGGCCCACAAAGTCTTCCTTCTGTAAAGGCAGGTACTTGACGGGGCGTACCATTCTGGATGGTGTTGATGACAGGTAGAGACCTGGGTATGATCCACCGTTTGAAGGAGGGACATAGCCAATCTCAAGCTGCAGAGGCACTCTGTGTGTGCCCTCGACCTTCCAGTATCGCAAGCAATCTGCGATTCGAAGCGACTCCTTCGGAGTAGACCATCCAATAACCTTGCCATCCATCATGACAACAACGTTCTCATCAGTGGAGGCAGATGATGTTTCCACAGCACCCAGCTCGGCAACAAGTGCAGGAATGTTGGACACATCAAGATGGTCAGTCATAATCTTACATTTGTGTGTCATGTGATTCAGCAAACCACAAGGAGAACCATCAGGCGTATGGACAGGGCACATAAAGCCCCAAGACTCCGGCAGCAACTTACGCACGGCAGTTGTTTTCAGCTGGGCGAAGAAGGCACCACGATGAACCATTCTGAAGTGACTGATGAAACGCAAAAAGTTGAGCTTTTCTGCCACTACAGTGAAACCGGCCGTTTGTTGTAAATCCAAGCCAGAGGGACTGACCAAATTACCAGTGGACAGGAAGTATTCGAGTCCATTAGCGATATTCTCGTTTGACTTTCTGAAGATGCCGCCTGGAAATTCCTTTTTGAACTCTTCAGAGGTGAAGTTTACGGCCGGGTGCCTTCTCAGATAGTCTCGAATAGCGCTACGGACGCTCGTTCCAAGAAACTCGTCAAGCCTCTCCTTCAAAATCTGTGCGTAGAGGAATCCACCGAGCAAGATTTCCTGATTCTGAATAGCATCGGGGTTGTCGACGGCACATTCGCCAGCAGCCAAAGCGTAGAGCTTTCGAATCATGAACAGAACCATGCGGAACTTGTCGAGGTCTTGCTTCTCCGTGACATCGACATTGCCCAGGTGGACACAGACAATTCTGCGCAGGAACTCAGTTCCCACCTCATAATCTGACATTGTTTCAGGCACTCCCAAGACAACTCTGAACTTTTGGCCCAAGTAGGCGCGGGTCTCCGACTTGCTGTAGAGGCGGTAGGCCTTGTATGTTCTCAACAAAAGTTCTACTCTGTCTGTGAGGAAAGTGTTTTTGGCCGCCTTGGAGCCCATGGGTCCAATAAGACCCTCAAAGATTTCTCTATCGTTGGTCTCCACCAAAGCCTTCAATATCATGATGACGGGAATGAGGTATTCGTTCTTGCGCCATGAAAATCTGAATGTCACATTTCCGTCCTTCAAATAATGCAGCACATTTGTCTGAGAGGTTTCGTCGGGCCTAACTGATCGAAGAATGATACCGTATGTGGTGTATCCGGCACCTCGGTTCGTGAAACTGGGACGGTTGATAGCCATCGGGAAGTTTCGCTTATTCACTTGCAGCAAACGGATAATCTTTTCGTTACCGTTGACAATGAAGTATCCACCAAGCTCTTCGGATTCTTCTTTGCGCCGTACCAGCAAGTCTGGCGAATTGTTCTCGAGATGACATCGGTTTGACTGGTTGTGCTTTGTAAGCAAAGCTTCGTAGCTAATGATGAAAATGTGGCGAGGAGCTTCTTACCTTAATCATAATAGGAACCTGACCAAGCTCTCGAGTGAATTCGATGGCGTCGCCTCCATTGATGCTGTACTCAAAAGTTGCAGAGAGCTTTCCTCTGTAGGTAGCATGTCGTTCTCTGCATTCAGCAGGAAAGATTTCTCTGTTCAAGGCTAGCTTGTTGGATGGGGGCACCTGTGGCTTCTGCAGGGTCACCTCCTTGATTCGGATATTCAGGCGGTTTTTGCCTTCTGGGCCAGCGCGGTCGTTTCCGTCGAGGAAAACTTTTGTTCCAATATCCGCCAAGCCATGTGCAAGAAGGCCGGGCTTTTTATCGCCGCGAAAGATGGCGTTGAACGACTCAATGTGAGGATTGACTGCTAATTGGAGAGCAGGATAGGCGGAATGATCGGTTGGAGGATTGCGAAACAGATCCTGGCGACGCAGGGTATGGAACTGGTGGTCCCATTCCGTGCTGGTGGCTGATGGTGCCATGATGTCTGATGTCGAATGGATAATCGCTATAAAGCTGAATCGCGATTCTTGTACAGGTGGATTTCGAAATTAGAGAATAATTATAAAATACAATGCCTGAGAATTAATGCATCGAGACAGGCAGCTTCTTCTCGAGCGTTTCACAAATTAACGAAGCGCCTGTCCCAGGTCAATTGCGATTGGAAACAATTCGGCAGACACTTCTCGCAGATAGCTCGCGGTCCCCATAGAAGAAAAAAAAAGTTGACTGATAAGAATGAGTGGGTCACATGAGATAGCGTTATCGATAGTGCTCGCCAGCAGTGACATAAGCAGGTGATGGCAAGCTCGGCGGGGTATGGCTGGTTAATGGCTGCGATGGCGCTTGTGGCTGTCACCAAGAAATCAGATGCATATGACCTGATAGAGAACATGAGGAGACTTGTTGAAAGGGTGATAATGTGCTGTCCTTTATGGAATCCTTGATTAAATTCTATGCTGATACATTTCTTCCAGATATTCTACTAATCTCTACGGCATCCAACTCAGCAGTACTCATGATTCCATGATTGGAAATTACACTCAGGCAGAAACAGTAAGAGCCGAATCGCATCGCCGCATTGAATACAGAAGAAGACAGATTGTTTAGCTACTTGTTAAAAAATTGCTGTCTCACTAAGTTTTGATACCAAAATCCAATTACCCGTGCCTATAAAAAAATACAGAAACTCAGTAGTATACACGTATATACAAGTGAATACCTGTTTGCAGGGTAGAATACAAGGCATGGAGGAGGATATCAATACTTTGCTTTAAGCCCTGATAATAAATCAGGAACATAAGCTCCCCATTAATTGTGCTTAAAGAAATAATATAACTGCCTTTCTAAAGCCTGGAATGTGAATAATAGACTCTAGTTGAGCCCCTGCTTCATTATATTGCCTCGCAGCATAGGATAGAGTATAGACTTGTCGTAAGTATTACTCAAAAAGGCATTATAAAGCATAAGTATATGTTTTCATTTTTCAATGCCGAATATAACGTAACGAAAAGGAAAGAACAACCGCAAGCCTTCTGAGCCAACTCTCTAATTCGATATCAAAGGCATTCGGGGAAGCATACCTGCACTAATGACTTGAGCATTCGGCTATATGTACTGGATTATGCAGCATGTGATATCGAGGCAAAGCTGGGTCTCCGGCAACCTACTCTTTGCTAGCTGCCAGCAGTAAGTGGCCTAAGTATTAACGCGTATAATAGAGACAAGAATAGGCAATCTCAAGTATTATTAGAAAATGGGGCGAGCAGCTTTAGCGAACTTCGTCCCATATGCTGCTGCACAGGGTGGGAATCCAGCACCGCCAATATCCAGCAAAGTGACGGATGACCACGACCACTGAGTTGGTGTGCCAAGTACTTTATTTGGCAGATACTAAGGTGTCATGGAAGCGGTTCTCGACGTAATTATGCTTGGCCTCCTCCCAAAAGCGGCACCCCCTGGTCGTGATATTTCCGTATCTTGTCTCATACATGGAGCTTTATATAGCGGCGATCCACAGTCAAGCCATTTTGACCCCTGTATATTGCTCAGTATCAGTAACAATTTTTTCAGCTTTTGGCAGCTCAAATATGATGAAAATTTTGCTTTGCTAGGAGCGTTGACTTGATTCAGAGCACGTTTGAACCAACCTTGTACTACTTAAAGGGCTCATAGAGAAACCCCGTAATTCTTGCTGCAAGGGCTTTTTGCCTTGAGCCTCCTCTTTTACAAAACTCTCTTTAAAGAAGCTGCCCACCATTACAACCGATAAACGTGCTAGACACTGGAGCAGGGGCTCTAAATTGGAACTGTCCACGCATCCTTCTCCCAAAACTCGACCCGATCGGCCAGATCAGGATGAGCAACGGGGTCCGGCAAGCAGCCCTCAGAGGAGGCAGAAGAGAGCTAGCAGTGCCTCGTGGACAGAGCACAGGGCAAAAACAGGCCGGGTGTGATTTGAGATGCATATAATAATTCATGCAATATGGAGCGAATGCACCGTATTCTACCGATATACGAAGCAGAACCGCAGACAGCACGAGACTACAGTGCTTCTTACAGGCTTGATAGCTCCCCCAGGCGTTATCGCTAGGTGGTCGGACTCGATGGCGGGGCATAGAGCTCCCTACGAAAGCATGAGTCGCTGCCTGCCAACCTTAATATTCATTCTGCTGAGGTCAGTAACTACCTAGCTAGTAGTATTAGTAGGTCCTAGGTAGTGGTCCAACCTGACCCTCTTTCCAACATCCAACCCCACCTTATCGCCCTCATCTTAACCCTCTTCATCCTCTTAATCGCCATCGTCGTCATCATCTTCATCGTCATTTAGAATCAAACCATCAGCGTAGATTTCCATCATCTACTGTTTACAATCTTGGAGCGCATACGCATCTTTCCCGGCAGCGAATATTAAACAGAGAGCGCCGCATATAGAAACACCACGGCAGAGAGACGAAACACGACAGCCATCAACACCACGCTGCTGCTAGGCGCTGTACTCCATAGTCTACTGCACCTCGTCTCGTTAGAAGCGCTGGAAATGGCCTAGCACGCCTGCAGCCTGTCATTGAGATCACCGGCACAAGACCAGACGTCTCCCCCAAGGCACTTTTCATCACCAGGCAAGGTGTGCACTCGCATTAGCCGCCGTCTGTTGCAAGCTAGGCACAGGCACCTCCATCCGAGACACTGGGATAAATACTTTACCTTTCTGCACAAAATCTCGAGCTGCCCCAGCAGGGTGCGACAAGGTAGGTACTGCTCGCTTTTATGCTCTCCCCCCGGCTCATGATCGGCCGAGCCTGCACAAACGAATGGAACTGCAGAATTTGCACTGGGCAGCGGTTAACCTCTACTGGCGGCGCAGGTCTGGTGACTCGACAAACACAGCATACCCGCTTCCATACGACGTCCCGAAGTTGCGCACGCACGGTGCTAGCACGCAGGTCCTTGGTGTGCCGCTGCGACGAAGCAGAGCTACCGCCGCCTAGGCTGCCTCTTGCGTTTTGGTTGGCTGCGGCCCACGGATAGCCAGTTTTTTCCCATTCTCTCTTTGCCCGTCCTTTCTGCTGCGGGCGAGCATTCCCCGTCCACTAGCAGTCCAGATAGCGGCGTAGCTTGCCGTCTTGAAGCTGCGAATTTGCCAGCTTCGACCTACGTCAACAGGTGCTAGCTGCGATTACGATACGCCGCCTACGCTACGAAGCACGCCCTTCTCTACAATCGAATTCTGCTGCTGCATCTCTTTGCAGCCTCCCTCGCATTCCAGACGAGCGCAGCACACAAGGTCAGCCTCTCCCAAACCGCCCAGCTTCCCCCCAGCAAGAGCTCGTGCTTGGACGCCCGCCAGCCCGCACTGCTCGTCTGTCTCGACCACCATCCATCTTGCTCCAGGTGGGGTTCCCTCTGGTGCCTCCTCCGCCATCACCTCAAGCCCTCATGTCACTTGGACCAACCGTTGCGCAACAACCTTGAATCTTGCCCTCCGCATCCCTATCTTGCCCCATCTCTTTTTTTCTTGCCCTTGAATTTTTTTTCTCCCTGCACAGACACGGCGCATCGCCAAACACAGCCGACGAGCTTTGCATCCAGCTTACCCATCCTCTCGCAGCTGCTTCGTACAGAGGCGTCGATCTTCGCCATTGCTCCATCCATCCGCATGCCAGGCGGCAAGCTTTGCATCCGCACGAGCTTTGCGCCGTTGTCGGTAAATCGATAGATCTGTTCACGAGCTTCCGCACGACATTCTTTGACTGCACTGTCCGCAGCGTATCGTTTACGGCGACTGTCGCTATTGCGCGACTTCCTGAGACAGCACTTGACCGCCGGTCGTACCGCCGACTTGAACTCTTGCGATACCATCTACTGATACGATCTCTTTCCCCCCATCTCGCACCCTTCCTCCTCTCCCTCGCTTCCCGTGTACCGATATTCGATCGCTGGCTTGTATAACGATTAAAAAGAAACATGGCTGGGTTATTTAGGAAGGTGTATGACTGGCTGCTGCGGACGTTCTGGTGAGTAGTAACTATTTCGCAGGGGCTGAGGCGGGGCCCACGATACCGCTGCTTGGCAGCATGGTGTTGCTGTGTCGCAGCACCGGCGGTCCTGGGCTTGCCCGCTTGCCTGCTTTCCTCTCCTTGAGCATCGTGCTTGGATTCTGACTGGTGATGCTAGGGCGATGGAAATGGAGGTGACCATGGTTGGACTGCAAAATGCTGGAAAGACGTCGTTATTGCGAGTACTGGCTGTAGGTTTCCCAATTCTTTGCGACACGATATTCCGCTGCTGGGTTAGGCTGACTGATGGTTGCTGATACAATCTTTCAGGGTGGAGAGTTCACACTTGAGTAAGCGCACCCCCCTCTTATCGTCTTCTTGGTCGTCTTCGTGTCATGGCGTGGCCGGCAGCTGTCGGGTCGTCTCCATGGCATTCATCTTTGGAAGGATGTGTTCGAAATGCAAGGCCGATTACTGACTGTGATTCTTTGTGTAGCTCGATTCCGACCGTCGGGTTTAATATGAAGCGTGTGCAACGGGGTCACGTTACACTCAAGTGTTGGGATATCGGTGGGCAGCCGCGTTTTCGCACCATGTGGGAGCGGTATTGCCGTGGTGTGAACGCCATTGTCTTCATCGTAGACATTGCGGATGTAGAACTCATCCCTCAGGCCAAGGAGGAGCTTCACTCCCTCATGGCCCACCCGTCTCTGGGCGGGATCCCCCTGCTTGTCCTTGGGAACAAGTCTGACCTCCCAGAGAAGCTGTCCGTGGATGAACTGATTGATGAGCTGGACTTGAAAAGCATCCAACACCGTGAGGTTTGCTGCTACGGCATCAGTGCTAAACACGAGACAAATCTCGATGCCGTGGTACAGTTCCTGATGAAGTGGGCCGGTCGGTGAAGGCCTTATCTGCCAAGCACGCAACGACTGGGAAAGTTTGCCTAGTCGTCTAATGACACAGCAGAAGACCTTTGTGCCCAGCAACTTGAAAACAGACAGGACTGGAAACGGCGCTGACCATTAATGCCCCTTAATGCCCTAACCCCCAAGTGCAAAGAGGTCGACTAGACCCGGCACAACCTTGAGCGAAGCACAACCCGCCGCCTCTGCGGCAGGAAGGCGAGATATTTTCCGGACGGACGGCAGTTGGTATATAAATTTCCTCTCTCACGAACTCTCATGAAAGATGATGGCGACCATGGCAATATTTTTTTTGTTTTGTTTTTGGCTCTCGACCGGGGCTAAGCTTTGAGATAATCCTCCCTTTTGGCTCCAGGCATGGATGGAAGTAAAAGAAAGACGGCATCCGGAGGCATCGAGTGTGAGATATAGAAAACGGAACCGGGGCTTGGAGCATGGTGGGCACTTGCCCGTGTCTTTTGTCACCCATTTCCCTGTTTCTTTGGTTGGATAAGTTGCGATTCTTCTTGGTTTCTTATTTTTTTTTTCTTTTCCATGGACAAGATCAACTCCAAGGCGCGCCTATGTATAGCAAGCGATCCGGGCGATGAGATATGAATGATGATTTATAGCATTTTCTGCAAGAGTAAGAGTAAGAGAAAAGAAAAAGGAAAACCAAAAAAAAAAAAAAAAAAAAAA
>ANCB02000493.1:0-20317 GCA_000331835.2 Trichoderma hamatum GD12 | reverse complement strand
AAAAAAAAAAAAAAAAAAAAAAGACCCCGAAAAATGCAAGCCAAAAGGACATGGTCATAGTCCCCGGTACAAGCGTCCTTCCGCCAGCCCAAGCTTCGCACAGTGCGCTACTGGCCTGTGGCTTCGGGCCCCGCCAGCCGAGCTGTGGATAATATGCAATTGTATGAGGGAATTATTCTCGCCGTTACCAGCGGGCTCTGGGCTGCCACTTGAAATTATTGCATCACAGCGGGACAATGGACTTACCGCATCAAGTATCGCCCTTTTACGTACATCAACGTTGTGGGCAAAAGTTCACGGGTCTGAGGCTCTTAGCTGTTGCTCCTGGCTCCCGCTCATCGCACGACTCTCGTTTCTTTTTGTTTTGACTTTTTGGCATTCTCCAGTTTCTCTAGAGCTGCCATCTGTTACGCGGCCTTTTTTCTGCATTTTAATCCGTCGAATTGCCGGCGTTCTAGTTCGCCGAAAGGGACGCATTGCTTGCACTCACATCTCATTCTCACTCCCCCCCCCTTTAGCACATGTGGCCATGCATGCACCTCACTACAAGGGTCCAACCCCCTCTTTATGCAATGCGCATGCATGTCCCCCTCCTCGGCACTCGACCTTGATTCTGCCATTTTACCATTTTGCGGGCCATGTGCGCTTCCAAGGTCTCGAGGCCGTCTTCCCACCACCGTTTCACCCAATTCCCATCTCATCTCATCTCATCTCATCTTGTGTGTACTCGGCATACCACCTCGTATATTGCCTCCCAGTTGCTTTGATTTTAATTTATTTTACTCAATTCTCATTTATCAAAAGGCTTGCTGGATATAAATACCGCATGTTCCACATTAAGCTCCCTTTTATACTCCCTCTCTTTTTCACTTATACCACTGCCTCCTCCTGGTGGGAAGAAACCCTCCGTAAAAACTCTCCCGTCTCCATCTTTTCAAACTTCTCTCTCTCTCTTTCCAATGGTGGTAGGCATATGCCCTAATCTAGACACATGAATCATAATCCATGATGTCCATATTTACATGAAAAGAACCATCCCACGCATCCTTCATCCGACCATGCTCTTGATTGGTTTTAATTCAGCATAAAATAGCACAGATCCTTTTACAGCATATGAGCAAACCCCCTGTAACATGGGCCTACCCCAAGGTATCTTTGTTTTTCTGCTCCGAGTCATTTCAAAAGCTTGATTCATGCCCCCAAGCCAGGCAGACACTTGCCAGCTTACCGTGCGTTTACTCCGCCTCACCTCACAACCCCAGCAGTGGTGTCACTCGCTCTATCGGTACATATTGAGTGGCAATAGCTTCGATTCATGTAGCAGTAATACCTAGTTCCAATATGAATATGACATGCACAGCAAACTCCGCAGATAATGCAAAGAGGCGTGTGCTTCTCAAGGCAAGCCTTCATTGGATGTTGATAAAGCCGTCAGATACGCACTCCAGAATCGTACGTTACAGCTGCAACACGCACATAGCGGTCCACCTTGAAAGACACCTCCCTCTACCCATACACAGCATCAGTAAAAGACCCTATTAGTAGCAGTATATGCACTCCATCAGCAGGAGAGGCCATTCGATCCACACCCACACATACGCGCATAAATCCCCAGATGCGCAAAAAGTCTTGGCATCGTGACCCGTCGCCTGACCCTGCACGTGGCCCAGCCCTTTGTGTGTGGGGTCCCGCACTTGGTCGGCACGTTCCGGGCTTCGTTATTGGACAATCGCGTGAGCACAGGACAAGTCGAGCAAGACAAAGGACACTACTGGTAGCACTACTGTTGATTAGAAGGACAAAGAAAAAGCGGATGCGAAGGGAATGAATGAATGATAGTATTAGATAAGTATAGATGTATATATTGCCTATATAAAAGAGGGTATTTTTTCTTTTTGGTATTTATGATGTTATAGCGTCCAATGATTTGCTAACCGTGCCGGCGTCTAGCGAGTGGTATCATCAACAAGACCGTTTGCAGCCACACCTCATATGCACGTGTAAGGTTCATGAGCCTAGATTAAAATATAAAAAAATGGAACCAGAGAACCTCCTCGCCTTCAACGCCGTAACTCATCGCAAAGCTTTTATATCTAAGCAAGAGCCTTAGGAGACTCACCATCGGCCGAGATCATGGTGACGACCTCAGAGCCGGGACGGACGACGGGGTCATCGTGGTGAGTAACGGCGTAGTCATCCTCACCGCTGAGCTCTTCAAGAGTCTTGCGGGCGGTTTCGGGGATGAAGATGGTGGTGAAGCAACCGAGCAACATGAAGAGAGCATAGATCTCAAGGACGTGGTCCATCCAAGGAGCAGCGTTGCCGCCGGGGACGGCTCCACGAGTACGCAGAGTAGCGATGGCACCCTGGCCGATGATGGATCCGATCTTGCCGGAGGCAGCGGAGATACCGTGGGAGGTGGAACGGTAACGGGTGGGGAACACCTCACCGGGGACAACGAAGGTGGTAGTGTTGGGGCCTGTGTCGCGCGCTCATTAGCATTTGTCAAAAGAAAAAAAAAAATATGACACCCAATGTTACTTACCAAAGTTGAAGAAGAACTGAGCGAGAACGTAGATAGCAAGAAGGCCGTTGGCGCTCAGGTGGTTGTAGGCGAAACCCATGACGATGAAGAGGATGGTCAGGATAGCGAAGCCACCAAGCTGGATGGTCTTACGGCCCAGAGTGTCAATGGTAGCAACAGAAACCCAGTATCCAGGGACGGCACCAGCGAGGACAATGACGATGTTACCAACAGCAGTGTTGTACAAGTACTCGTAGACGGTGCTGGCGTTCTTGGTAGAGTAACCAATGACGCCCAGGATGGTAGCGTTGTTGAGGGAGAGACCATAAAAGGCGACATCAAGACAGAACCATGAACCAGCAGTGCCGAACAAGATGAGGAAGTTCTTGAGCTTGCCATAGTGGGCGAGGAAGTCTTTGAAGCTGGCCTTGGGAACCTGGAGACCCTCCTGGGCAGCCTTGTTGGCAGTGATACGGGCAATCTCGTCGGGGTGGCCATCGCCACGCTTGCCAGTGACGTAGGCAACGACATCATCGCCAGCCTGCTCGACGTCACGAGCGATATCGAAAGTATAACGGGGAGTCTCGGGGATGGTAAGACGGTAGTAGAGGGCAATGCAGGCGGGGACGGCACCGAGACCGATCAGGGTACGCCACATCTTGTCGACAGCGAGCTGGCAAACACCGGTGCACTGAGCAACCTTGGCGGCAGAGGACAGTGAGCCCTTGAAGCCGAGAGTGACGAAGAGCATGACAAGAGCAGCAGCGAGCTGGCCGAGACCCTGCATAGCAAAGACAGCGCTCATCATGGCACCACGCCATCTGGTAGTGGCGAACCTATATAGGAGCAAATCGTGTAAGTAAAATCCCCGTCCACCAAGTCACTCCAATTGGTGGGGAGAAGAAGAAAAAAACTTACTCAGATGTAATAATCGAAGAGAGGGGATAATCACCACCGATACCGACGCCCATGATAACACGCCAGAAGATTATGAGACCGATGACATCGCAAGAAGGAGAGCCACTGGTCAGGGCCTGACCGATGGTTGCGAAGATGATGACAATAAGTTCGAGACCGTACATGCGCTTACGACCGACAATATCGGCCATGATACCGAATCCAACCTGACCAATGACGGTACCGGCAGAAGTAGCGAGCTTGATGGCGCTGTCAGATGAGGTGGGCATGGTACCAACACCTGGGTAGTAGACGATACCCAGCATAACGGTCAACATAGAGGCAGTGAAGATATCGTAGGAATCCGTGAAGAAACCGACACCAGCGACCACGATGGCACGGACATGGTACCAGCCGAAAGGAGCCTTGTCGATCTCAGCTAGGGCCAGGCGGCGGCGCTCGTTCAAATCCTGGACGTGGAGAAAATCATTGTTGTAGTTGTGGTAGGCACTGTTGCCTCCGGCAGTCTTGCCGAAAGCCATTGTGGTTTTATGTTTTTTTATAAAAATTGAAATAGAAGAAAGGTAAAAGGTAATGAGAGGCAACAACACAAGCCAAAGACTTGGTATATCACTCTTCTTCGAAGAGAAGAGGAAAAGACAAGGGGGTCTTGAACACTTGTGGTTGAGAAACAAGGAGAGAAGGGGGAAAGACAAGGCCAGCTAGATGCCAGGGACAGGTTCAGGGGATATATACTACCACACTGCTTCACATCTCTGTCCCAAGGAGATTTAATTTTAATCTTTTTCAGGCAGCTTGATCCATCGTGGATCGATTCCTCGGGGCCTTTTCCCAGCCAAGACGACCGAGTCCAATATTAGCCTTGGTCTGCCTCTCGGAGCGGGCCAGACTGATAATGGAAGACGCGAATGCAGCCACAGACGGAGATGGAAGGGCAGGAGATCAGGCACTCTAGCACCATTCTAGTGAATCTATTGGTCCAAGATGCCGGTCAGCATGTAGATAAAAAGCCCAGAGCGTGGTCGACCCGGCATGGCTTCTATGCTGGTTTGCGTCGATGGATGTGGAGGATCGGCCAATGAGGGGCTCGCAAATCGGCACGTTGTCGAGATAACCCCATCTGTATGGGGGACGAACCTCTCCACATTTGTATATGCTTGAAATTTAGCTGCATCGCGCAAGGAGTCCCGAGAGTCAAGAGCCACCAGAGCCTCTGGATAACCGGCTCGGGCTCGCGGCTTGGCAGGCCCTTTGCTGCCAAAAATACTGCCTCATGAGGGTGCTGAAGACACGCAGCTGAGCATCCTGGGTGCGCCAATTGCCTTGTCTGCAGCTGCCGGTCGTCTGGTTTGGCGACCGAGACATGGTGAGGCCAAGGGTCTCAGGCGTGGATACGGTCAATTGCCTAAAAGGGACACCGAGTGTGGCGACTCCCGGCGCCGGATCCATGCTGGGCTCGCCTCGTCCACAAGGCTCTCCGCGCATGAGCATGCCTGCATTATCCCACGTGCTTGCCCCAAGGTCTTTCAACGACTGCGATTCCTGGTGGCGATTCAGTAGAAGATCGTGTTATAATCCACCGTCCTAGAGGGCCCTTCCATCGATGAGCTGCTGATCAATTCCAAATTCACTCATTTGCGCCACTTCAGCTTCACTCAATAAGCCTGCATGCAGGTCAGGATAGCTCCCACTTCTGCAGCTTACTTTTAAGGTTGATTTTTACTTTGAGCGGTATTCTTTCTCTTTACCTATTTTTGATCGTGTGAGCGGAAAGGAAGAAGAACAAGGCTTTGGGGATCTTCTGTTCCAGTTTCTCACCTAATTGATCTCGACCCTAGCATAAGCCCGGCCGGGATCTAATTTTTTTTTTTTCCGTTCAGCCTTCGCGACCATGTCTCTCACAACACAAACACAAACCATGGCAGAGAAGCAGAAAAGCGACACCAGCGACACCAAGGACGCGCTTGACGGCGTACTGCCGCTCTCATACAGAGTGGTCACGCGAGACAGCGAGAAACAAGACGCGCTGCACCTGGTCGCCGATAGCATTGCGCAGCAACGTCAAACTGCCTCTGCCGCCATAATCTTCAACCCACTCTGCATCGCAGGTTTATTAGCCACGTGCGCCGGCGTATATCGCCAGTACGAGTATGCTGGCTACGGTACCGTGTTGACGATGCTTTCCGGCGTCGTCATCGTGTACCTGTCTCTCGTTCGATATTATACATCGAGGTACCTTGAGCTGGCGGAGAAATTTCGTTGGAAGGACTGGATCACTGGTCCCGATGGCAAGGAGGATGTCATTATTGCGGCCGTCTTTGGCGAGGAAGTAATTGGCACCCTTGTTCTCAGACTGGAGGGAGATAAGCCAAATAAGAAGAAGATTGCTGCGCAGTCTAGCACCGTTGGTCAGGGCATCATCCGTGCCTGGACCACAAAGCTGCGATACCGAGGAAAGGGAGTTGGATCAGATCTACTACACTTTGCAGTCCAGACCACATACCGCGCATGTGGCTCGAGCGCCAGCGTAGAGTTTGCTGCAGATCATGCAAACAGCAAAAACCCTCTTCCTGACATGTTTCTCCGATCATTCAAGAAGCGCCAGGAAAGAGCAGGCAAGGCGTTGAAGCAAGCTGTGAAGGACCAAGGAAACCCGAAATAATCCCTAGCGGTTGAACATAGATACACACGCATTCTGTAATATATAATAATAATAATGATGATGACAATGAACATCACATATAAGATTTCACCAAGATAAATTGGCTTTGGAGCAACTCAGTAGCGATGCGCTACCGTTATGCATGCGCAGCTTCGTATACTCCGCGATCTCGATCACGGGAATTACAACTTGGCGTTCACGATGTGCTAAATCCGTACGGTACTACTGCGACCAAATAACCCAGCAAAAGGGCAATTGGGCATGCGACACCTTGGCTGCAGACACACATTTTCCAAGGGGCTATGTCAGCCAAGGCACTTGGCGATGCCGCGACTATACTTGGCGATGCCACCATCATACTTGGCGATGCTGCCACGACACTTGGCGATGAGGAATGCATTGCGCCAGTGGTAATGGTGGTAAGATGATTTATCCACCGGTTTTTGGTTCCATTACCGGCGGCTCCATCGTTCGAATTCTAGATGGCCCATCTAAGCCATCGACAAAAGGACTTTCGTAGAACACCTTGTGTTGGTCATTGAAAATTTGAAGATGGTGGCGAGAGTGAATTAGCACAGCCAAATACAGCCAGAGCTTGAGCACGTGGGTTTGCAACAAAAACCAATATTCGAAACGGAACCGAAACCTGTCCGATCAAAGGCTGCGGGCGCCGAGGGCTTTTGGCGCGTATCCATCTGACAGTGGCAGCTCACGCACGTGGGCGACGAAATAATGTCTCATCGGGTCGTATCCACTCCAACTTTTGCTTGGCTGCAGAACTATTGACGGTGGCCCAGCAACATGGGCCGATTAGTATTTTTTTTCTAGTCCGTCTTTCTTCGTGTTGAAAATGGGAAGTTTTCAATCCGATTTTTCTTTGGAATCGTTTTTGGATGAAAAAAATTTCGTATGAAGGCGATTGCTGAGTTATTGGACGCCAATGGACGCTTCTGCTGACGATCGAAGATCCGGCGGAGTTTTCCTCTCTGCCCATACCATCAATGTCCAGCTGCCCACACGGTAATACTATTAACCATGCTGTAACACGCGAAAATCGTCTTGTCTCACATGGCGGAGAGCGAAGTTTCACCATCCCTTTGACACAACCAACAACGAAGTGATATGGAGATGATATATGAGAGAGATGCAACGATGCAACGGCAAGCCACAGAACCGAGTGCTGCACCTGCACCCGCATCAAGAAAGGAAGGTCGGTTCCATTGCAGTTTCACTACTCACGGCAGTGCTTCGTATTTGGGTATGTAATACAACGTACTTGGCGCAAGTCGTGTTGCGTAAGAACGCGCAGATGATAGCGCTGCGTCGCTAGAGATATCCTGGTAAAAGATCCGAAGTGGGCTGCTCGCTTGCTCTCAGTAGTACTAATACGAAGCACCTACATAAGAGGACAGATTCCCACTCTCCTGACAAGCCTTGTCATTTGTTCTCAGGATGGCTGTTGGGACAACTGACAGTCTACTGCCTGGTTCTAGGGCACCAAGGAGAAACTTTTAAAATAATTTTGCCGGCCGGGCTCCATAGAGACAGTTTGGTCATATCGTTCTAGCGCTTCAGAATCGATTGTCTAGAACTGACAGAATCTTCTTAGTTGTAGTAATGCCGCAACTTGCCGTTACTAAGGTCTGGTTAGTGGCTTGTTGGCCTGCGGTTGTGCCAATTGAATAGGGATAGGAGGGTTTCGCGGCCGTGGCGCGATGGAGAACGGGGGTTCTCCCACTAGAGCACTGGTGTCCGCGCTCGCATATTTTACTAAGACATGACTTATGGCGTAGGCTTTTATGTTTGTAGTGAGACATGCGCTTACCAGTAGACATATGGCAGGCCACCTTTCTATCGGCGCAATTTTTATGGCCGCGTGGCTCTTAGCTTTGTGCTAGAGAGTGAAATGAGAGCTGCACCTTTCCTTCATTAGCCGTGCCTCTTTCCGCAAGTCACGTTTATTAGTAGAACTGCTGAATGTGCGAGCGAAAGGAGAAAAAGGAGAAAGAAGGGCTGCGAGGACCCAATACCTTAGTCCTCTCCAACCCTACTCTACACCAGCAGTAACCCTACAACATGGTAGTCATAGGTAGAGGCAGCGCTTGGCCATCAGAGGAGAAGAAATAGAAAGAAAGCGTCGTCTAAGTCGCAAAACATTGATTCAGCCATCTCGTGCACGCCGTTGCTGTGCCAAGCATTGCTCGGGGCCATCCATTTCTTCTTCTTGCTGCATTTGTCGCTCTTCTTGATGAATGGTGCCTGTGATAGGCGGAGCTCGCGACACTACCGAAGTCGTCAACGCAATTAGCCGCCGCTAAATTGTCGCTGCCGAACAATGCTGTCCGCTTTTAGTGGTTTAGGGCTGGGAGCTGTAGTACCCTTAGAAGAGTTGTGGAGTGACGGAGGGTTCGTTCATATATAGCTCTCTGCTAACGCTGTGGTTTCCAGAGAGCTCTACGCTAGGTATTTTCTGTTGGTGTTTTGGCTATGCTTCCGTCTATATATTCATGATGCGTGAATATCTCTCAGCCTAGGTGCTGGGCGAGTACTCGGGAACGCATAAAGGTGGGAGGCGGCGAGAGGCACCTTGGCCGAATGGTTCGTAGAGCAAATGGGGAAAAGCGAATGAGGTCATGGCCATCCATCAACCGACGAGTTGTAGGGGCGTGTGCGTCTGTTTGCGCGCGGTGCATGTTCCTAGATGCCAAGGCTCGCTCTGTGATAAGCTCATGGCAAAATATGGGGGGAGGCCCAGGTATTTCGCGATGAGGGGCGGCCGTGGCAACGATCCGGTTCGAGATGGGCGGATCCAGAGCATGCAGCAAGTCGATGATGGCGTGCAACGATGCTTCAATGCGAAGAAATATGCGGCAATGGGGGCGTAATATGCTTTTACGCGCTGTTGGCGTGCAGCCCGTGCATAATGGAGCCGCCA
The DNA here is from genome assembly GCA_000331835.2 of Trichoderma hamatum GD12. Lineage (NCBI taxonomy): Eukaryota > Fungi > Ascomycota > Sordariomycetes > Hypocreales > Hypocreaceae > Trichoderma > Trichoderma hamatum. The sequence goes on along the minus strand of ANCB02000493.1, from coordinate 11,278 downwards.
GTGCGGGCTGTCTTGCGTCGGCACTGTGAGCCCGAGCTCGCCAAAGTACCGAGTACCCGCTAAGGGTCCTCTGACGGACATGGCTTAGGGCTACAGGGAGCAGCAAGCTTCGACCAGCTGCTCCCCAGACTTGTGCATTTTGACGATTCCCTCTGTGCTCGCTCTACCTTTTCTGCGCCTCAATTGTGTTTGAATGTTTTATGCCATCCATGCAGTATTAGCTGGTGATACTACTGTAATACGGAGACTAGCACGTGCAGTTTATTCTCCGACGCTGGAGCGGTGAGACTTGGGTCCTTGTGTAAGTCAACACAGCAGCCTACCTCCAGTACACGATGGCATCAAGAGTAAATGTAGGCATCGGCAGAGTAGATCACAGCACTCCAACGTTGTTTAGAGCAGTGGTGCATACTCCATACTTGCGTGTATAACAACTCGCAACTGCTGCTAACTTGGTCTTGATGGAGCTTTACTAACCGCCAGAAAAAAACAAAAAGGGCCAAGAAGCATAGCATATACGAGGGCACTGCCGGGCTCCATACGGCCACCCCAAAATGAGTTCTCGACTGGCGCGGCAAACTCGCATTTGCCGCATTGTCTTGTCGCACAGCGACCGACTCTGGGCTGAGAATTGGACTGGTCTAGACACGGTGAAAAGCTTCACCGCAAGACACAGCACAGCCATCCCCCGGCCCAAAGCCAAATGCCTCATACTATCGCTATATCGAGAGCGAGAGGGAGAGGGAGGCCTCCTCGCCCAGCTCCGGCAGACGTGACGTAGGATGACGATGCGGCCTGGTCGAATCGAGCTGGCCGTCTGCAAGCCCCGAGAGCCTCAAGCCGTTTTCGAGCCTTCCTTGCCCGCTGCCCGCCTTTTCTGTGCTGGTTCGACTTACTGCTTCCGTGCTAAAGCGCGTCCGGGGGCGTGGCCGCTCGCCAATCACAGCCGGCGTATTTATGCATCTGGCAACTATTCACTCCTCTGCCGATCCCCATAGTCCCGGCTGCTCGCTCCGTATTAGTGCGGCCGTGTTAGCGAGCGAGTAGTGAGGAAAAATTCCCAGCCCAGCAGGCTCCAGGTGCCTCCAACGTATATCGCTCATAGCCATTGCTCTCCTGGGTTCGCCAGTGATACTTCATCTCTGTTATGGGAGACAACACCAGGGCTAACGTCGCCTCCGCCGGGGTGCCCATGCCCTCATCGCAAACCGGGAAAAAGGGACAGAAAAAACATGGCAGGATTTTTCCTCACGCCGCCTCTCTCACTGTTATTATGGATCAATTGCTTCCTTCACTCCCCAAAGTCTAGTCCTGGCTGGACCCAATGCCGCGGTATGGCACGATTTTAGCAACCAAAACAATTGATCCCATGTTTCATTTTCTTGCTGCACGGCATGTGATGTTTTTTTACTTCCTAGAAGGGTATCACGTAGCGCTCTTACACACCAAAGGGCACTTGGCAAAATCAAATGGCTGTCCCAACCAACGTCGGTTTTTCAGTCGCCAATACAATGTCTCTTCCCCCCCTTTTTTTCTTGTGTAGTGATAGCAGGGCAAGGTCAATATTCTCTATTCCTCAAATCAATTAATACCCTAATTATTTTCCTTCTACGCGCGTTAGCCTAGGCGTAACAATTCTATTTTCTTTCTTAGAAAAAACATTGAATCAATGCTTTGCCATGTTATACCAGCTAAAGCTCTCTATTACCCCTTTTTCATTGTATCTTCTTCCAACTCAACGGTGCTCATTTATTTCTTTCCGTCGCATAGAGTCAGCCATACAGAATCAGCCTTTCACGTCCCCCGCATAAACTACAAGCCTGATGCGGACTCGTCCACGACGGCTTGAAGCGGTGAAGACCTGGGTCGAACTTCTGCCATCCACCTGAGAAAATGAACTACTAGATTATTCCACGTTTCCAACCATTTCATGAGTTATCTACAGCGATTCCGCTTAAAATTTCTCTCGATAGACAATCTATCATGGCAGGAAGACGGCAAACACAAGCCTAACTGTCCTACGCACCACACATGGAAAGCGAACAAGAGAAGCCTGAAGAGCGAAAATGGGAGAATTACCTGTGACAGCAGTGACCCAGCTTGAAGTTGCCTCTCTTTTTACCTTTGCTAACTTGGAAAATAGTCTTTTGATACTTGAATTATTCCTAATCACACTCTCCTCCGACCTACTCCGATCCCTTTTGAGTACCTACTACTAGCTACTGTCCAATTCACGAAGCGATTTTACAATTGAAGATTTATATATATATATATTCATTACCACCTCCATCCAGCTGCTATTAGATTCTTTCATCCAAATACCCACCTTTTCTAAGGATTGGCACATAGTCTTCGTTCAGGTGCGACTACTGATAGAGCAGATGCATTTCGGCGGCGGTATCCGCATGGATGAAGGCTTGGTAGTTTAATTATGATCAAAGAACTTCCAGATTTGACTTAACCAACATCATCATTCATCCCATATATATAGTCAACTGTGTCATTCGTTGGTAATAAGTTGAAAGAAATCCGTCTACAACAATGGCTTCTTCCAACTTGTTGCCTGGGGACACATTTCAGACGCCACCTTCTTATCATAAATACATTATGAGTCCCTTTTCTTTCTTTCCTTTTTTTTCTTGCTAATTATTAAAGGAGGAAGAAGAGAGAGGGGGGAGAGAGGAGAGAACGACAGAAAGAAATGATACCCTTTGCTTCACTACCATACAATCTATTGAAGTTATATCAACGAAGAAAGAACGATGACGAGGTCCTTCCTAGTACAGAAGGTTCTTCTTTATTTGATCTGCATACAGCAAATACTTACGCTAATTTATTCCCGAGTTTGATTTATCCAGCCTGCCCTTGGCCCATTACTTCTCGATATAACCACAGCACCTTAAACAGGTGCCTAATCTTTTCAATACTTTCACTCTATAGCATACACAAGATATATGCAGTCAATTATACGAAAAGAGCAAAGATGTTATAGCAAAAGATAGATATGGCTGGAGGATTTGCTTTCTCCGAGGAAGCAAGTACGCTAAGCATATTGCTCCGCTTTTCAGCACTTGGAGCTTGTGCAGCAGATAAAAGGTGTTATATCTGAGCACCCTTCTGTTTGAAACCTTTATTCCCATAGTACTACATACTTTGTTCTTCTTCTTCAATATATTCATGTCTATAAAATGCTGGTTCCTTTGTGCATAACAGTGATCTTGCAATAAATAGCACAAAACATCATTCGCACTTTCAACATAAGTTATCGACCAAACGTTGACAGAAATTGAAGTTATTACATTGAGTGTTATAAAATTGCAATTATGGAAACAGACACATCGTAACATTAATTTGGCCCTATTTAGGAATTCTCAATACTTGGATCCCAGCCCTCTGTTTCAATTAAACAAGGAGCAAGAACAAAAGGGCCTCCCAGACCAGAGATTTACAACTCAAATCAACGTACTGCAAAGATTAAAATCTGATTGCATTGAGACTTTTTTACTGTCGGAGGTAGCTATCTAAAATGTAGGAAGGTTATCGGCGCGGCGAAGGATAGAAACCAACACGTTGTTGTTAGAAAGCGTTCATAGATCAGCTTACAGTATGCCGAAAGCAAAGAATAGTTTCAAAACTACAAAATTCGCTTCTACATGCAAATTAGTGCCGGCTGAGTCCCTTTCATGACAAATGAGACAGCACGGGGTCTCTCACCACTACCAGACGCAGGGACATCAGTAACACATGTGACACCGGCAGTGGCAGGAGGTTGAAAGAGAAGGCATTAGCGTCTAAGAGCGATAGTGTAAATCACCAAGGGTCATCAACAGCCCGAGGCATTAGGTCCATATCTCGAAAGGCTTTATTTTCATATGTATTATATCTTTTTTTGTTCTTGTCAGCGCTCGAGAGTGTAAAGTTGACTCATAGTATGAAGCATGTTAAAGGATATTAGAAGGATACTAGCACCGTGCGGCGCTGACTTTGGATTGAAGATGGAACTATCTACCTCTCCTGAGTTTGTACATTCATTGCCTCAGACTTCAACAGTCCAACCAAGAGAATTTCATCAGTATCACTTCATCTGTGGCAAGAGGAGAATACCCAAACCGGAACACACAAACATCACATATGTAGATAGCAAGTATCATAAATGATGCTAAAGCAATAATAATATGGTCGCTAAGAAAAGCCATATACAGCTATATAAATATCAAATCTGCAGACCCATATGTGCAGATATGTAGATCATTCAAATATTCCAAAGCGCAATATGCAAAAAAGGTATCATATCCATCATGACGAAGGACCGCCGGCCTTGGCCTGCACGACCAACAGGTCCGTCGTCACGCCGCTAGCAACAAAATGAGCGGCAAGCTTGCCCAAACAACCCTGGACATCATCTCTTGGCCTCTCTGAAAGCTTGCCTTCCTCTAATGCGACTCTTCCGCTGCGACCCAAAACAACCAATGTCGGCTTGTTGACTTCTGACGAGCTGGCATTGGGAGCTGGGTCGGCGAAGTTGAGCAGATCTGTAACGGTAGGGGCTATGGAGTGTTTCTCGACCTTGATCCGGGAAGATGTATCTCGGGGGAGTTTGCTAATGACCAAATCAATAATGTTATCGTCGGCTGATGAAGATTTCTCGGCAATCTCGGCGACGTTGAGGATGGTTGCGGTTACGTGCTCGCGTTCCAAGAGCTGGATAACAAGATCAAGAGCAAGATTGTCATCGCGTCCTCCAGTATAGACGAAGAAGATCTTGTGAATGCGGGAAACTAGGGGCGCAGTGGGGAAGTCGCGTTTCGATACGTCATAAGAGTACTGTCGGCGGAGCTTGGCTTGTTCATTTCCCTGATTCTTCCTCTTCACGTCATCTTGACTCCGCGTGAAGAGCACACCAATGTTGAGTTCAGGAGCGCGGAGGACAGATTTCACAAACAACATATAACTAGACGCAAGCCGGTCTTCTACATTGGCTGAGGAAACGATTTGAGCATCTCCCATGCTACCAGTCTCAGTCCAAGGCAGGAGGAGGAGATCTGAAGTCATGTTGGATGAGCGCGAGACGAGAGTATCAGCGAAACGATCTTCTGGCATAATGGCAACTTCACCGGATGCTGAAATGTTATGAAGCTGGCCAACACTGCGGAAAATGTTGACTACAGGGTCGTGCTTGGTATATTCGTCGACTTGGGCCACCGTCATGACAGATGAATCACGATCTGTTAATTCTAGGAGTCGCAGACCATGAGCTCGGACAGGTGCTTTGATATCATCGTAATTTCTCTTTTCTCCAGAGCTTGCGCTCGATGTCTCCAAGGCGCGAGTGCTTCCGAATAACGAAAGCAGGTTGAGCAGCGCGGGCATGTTGTCCAATCTAAGGTAAACAAGCAGCCGCCTGACCCTCTTGGCCTCTGTCTCTGCCGTAGGGGTTACGGTTATTTGCGTAATTGGAGAACCAGTTTCCCAATCAATCTCACCACGCTTCCACGCAGCAATCTTTTTCTGATACCAAGGAGGATACAAGTAGGAGACGACGGGTGTTGTAAAGAAGGTGGTGAGAAGGGCCATGACGACAAAGATGGTGAAGGTCCTGACGCTGAGAATTTGGGCTTGAAGACCAATGTTCTAAGAGTTTTAGATGTCAGCACAGCTCCTCGAAAGAAAGGGAACTATAACTCTTTTCGGACAAACTTACCAGAGCAATGAGTTCTACAAGACCTTTGCAACTCATCAACACGCCAATGGCGAAGGATTCTCTCCAGACCAAACCATTGAGTCGAGCCGCAAGAGATGCACCAACGATTTTGGTGATGAGAGCGACAAAAGTAGTAGCGAACACATATCCCCATGTGGTTCCTGAGTTGAGAAGGCCGAGATTTGTGCTAAGGCCGGAGAGGGTAAAATAAAGAGGCAGGAAAAGGGAGCCAATGAGATCCTCGAGTTTCTCAATGACAATGATGTTGAAGCCATGCTCACGTGGAATGATCAGTCCAGCGGCAAATCCTCCAAAGATGGGATGAATACCGATAATTCCTGTGAAGAAGGCGGAGATGAGGGCGATGAGGAGAATGAGAGCAATAGCGCTTTGCGAAGGGCCATTCTCGAGGTTGTTCGTCTTCCGCAGGATAAACCGCACGCTAGGTTTAACAGCCACCACGAGGAAAGTAATGTAACCAATGGCAACAAGGAGAATCCACAGCGCGGTAATACCCTTGCCAGCATTGACTAGGGCAACACAAAGGGCCAACAGGATCCATCCTAGGAATCATGTAAGTAGGAGATGGCAAAGACAAGATTTCTAGTACTCACCAACGACATCGTTTGCAACACCTGCCGATAGAGTAATGATACCGACAGGCGTATCGAGCAGCTTGAGTTCTGTCAAGATACGGCAAAGCACAGGGAACGCCTAGCAGAGGTTAGGGCACGAGTGGTCGTTGAATTGGATGAATCAATGGTATCGGAAAGACTAACAGTGATGGCAACCGCAATACCAACGAACAGCATATACACGCTGAAACTGATTGGCTTGATACCGGGATCGTCGCGAAAGGCGTTGTAAATGCCCCAGGCGAGGGCGCAGCCAACGCCAAATGGCAGTGCCAGTCCAGCAAAGGCAACGGAGGTAGCAACACGCCAATTACTCAGAAGGAATCGAACGTCGGTCTCGAGACCAATCATGAATAAATAAAGGACAAGACCAAGATTTGCGACAAGCGTCAGGTTGGGGATCGAAGCCTGGGGGAAGATGGCATCTTTGAATCCAGGAATGTGGCCCATAACAGAGGGGCCAAGAATGATGCCTCCGATGACTTCGGCAATGACTCGAGGTTGACGGATCTTGGACAGAGGCCAATGCAAAACATGACAGATGATGACGATGAGGGAGATCTAATTGCACTGGCGTTAATATCTCTGGCTGAAACAAGACGGAAGGCTTCCTTCGGCTTCTCTGGTGCACTGACCTGAATGATGAAGATGGTAATGGGATTCTTGGGATCGTACACCGACGGGTTTCCGCCCTCCAAGATACCGCCTTGCGGCGCGACTCGGACGGTCGAAGTCGGCGCAGCCGAAGTCGTTGGGGTCGCCATGGTGATTGAAGGTAGAGTTGCAGCCGCGAAGGCGCAAACTGGAATGCGAAACGGGCGGCCTCGATGGACTTTATAGCTCCCCCGACAAAAGGCGCGCGGGCTTGAAAGCAAGCAGCTTCAGAGCTCTCCGCACCCTAAACTCATAAAGATGCTGGCGAGATTGGACGAGAGGAGAGTAGAGACGGTTGAAAAGAAAAGAATCTCTTCTCGCGAGAGAGAAAAGGCGGAGGATTAAGTTGCGTCGGCGACTTAGCTGTGACGATTTGTCGGCGCAGGCTCATTGTTATCGCCCTGCATACCTCAGCGCTAGACTGCCCACAAGGGTCCTCGGCAACCCTCAAACTTGGTTGCTTGGCCGCTGGAAGGTCACTGATCAGTTGACAGGGATGCGCCAAGAGCGCTCCAGGCGCAGCTATTAGTGGGGGGAGGGGAATATTGCTTGGCGCCACCCACCGCTAAACCTCTGCCATGTGATGACGCACTGTCCAGAAGGGAAATGTATTTGGCATCAAGACTATTAAGAACCTGAATGTAAGTAAGCAAATAACTTGGTACATTCAGGCAAGGATTATGTCACCATATTTTGGTTGTACCAATAAAAAAAACCATAACTTGGGAAACAATAAAAGTGCCTGCAAGCTGTAGGGGTGGTCAGGTTTTCTTGCTCTATGGGCCACGGCAGCAGGGTGGCGATCAGTAAGACTGGCCACACCAAGGACGGAGTAGGATTTGCGCATAAATTAGTTGACTATTAGGTAGGTAGTTGCACCAGCTACCGATTACTCTATACGAAATACAAGGCAGCGCGTTGGGGGCGGCATCACGCAAGAGGCGCAGAGCGTAAGAAGTGACAGCCGGATGAAGAAACAGGTGCAGCCGTCAGATGCCTATGCGATTCCTATCCGCGTAAACTCGTGCTGCGATGGAATCAAATCCAATGTTGATACTCTGTCCGTCGCGTCCCGTTGCTGGATACACGTACTGTAAAATAGACAACCCTGTGCAGTGCTTCCACTATCAGCCCTTGTCAGCACGGTGTTTCTCCTTGTTCAGCTGCCCTCGCGCTAATCTAGTCGAGCCTCAACACTGGAACCACTGGAACCGAATCAGAATCCTGCTCTGCTTTTTAGTGAGACATGGCGGGCCGTTGTCTCGCAAACTTTAATTGCTACAGTCTTGCAGATGCAACGCTATTCAGGAACAATGTGGCGATGTTCAGCTCAACTTGCTGGAATGCAATGGTACGTCGGATAAGCAGACTGCTGTTATTCTGGAAAGTTGTGTCAATAGCTGGCGGCCAACGCGCATTAGCATCTTGCTCGTACTGTCTGCGTCTGCTAGAAGGGTGGATGGATGCATATTCCCCCCGGTCAACACATATTGTATGGATTCTATAAACTACTATAGATGACTACCTAGGTATGTGACGTGATTGTCCAAGCAGAGATAATGCTGATTTCGTGTCTGGATTGAAGCCTCGAGCAGACCTGTCTTGGCGACAACATGACCAACGCTTTAGCATTAGTGTCCTCGCACACCGCTCAACCCCGCATTATCAAGCTCGACTCTACTTCGAGTTCCTCCGAGCCACACAGCGACTGAAACTTCAGCTGCCCGCGAATGGCGTTTGGATTTCGTGTTTTGCCTGCAGAAAGCCCTGGCCACGAAAGTCATGCGTGCCAACGGGCATCTCGGCTGAAGGACGAAATCATGAGGTAGAAGCTTCCTGTCATTACGACATAACGCATCTCCATCATCAGCTGGTTCTTCTTCTCCAACGCGCTAGAAACCTGCCCACCGACCCTGCGCCTGACCGACTGACACCACCCACTATTAACGTCTGCGCTATTAGTATGGGGTAAGTAAGACTGCGGGCCACCCAGAGATCAGATCTCTGATATGCGGTTGACCAAATCTCAACTCGGGCCATCATGTGCTCCTCACAAGCGGCCTATGGCAGCACTTTAACAAGCACGCGCGCGCAACTACCGAGCCAACAAGCAGCAGCATCTTGCAAATTGCGACGCTCGTCGCTCCTCATCGTCCCTCTGCTGCCAGCTTGGCAATCAGGCCAGCAGCGGCCTTGTCCCCTCCATATCGCAATCCCTTTTCTGAAAGCGCCTTGGCCTTCTCCCGCATGGTCACGCTGGCCTCACCGCTCAGCACCTTGAGGAATGCCTCGGTGAGGGCTGCAGCGTCCCACCCCGGTGAGGTCTCTTTGGACGGCCAAATGCCAACGCCAAGGTATTCTGCGGTTTGTGCAAATCGGTAATGGTCGGCCCATTGCGGGAGGATGACGCTTGGGAGACCAGCTCTGTGGAATTACCGAGCTTCGATTAGCAAAAGAGGATTCTTCAGATCTGTCACAGTCATGGCAAGATGACTAACTCGAGGAGAAGACAGCGGGGAGGTGTCTGGGGATTACTTACAGCAGCGTTTCATAGAAGCAGTTGGCGCCTCCATGGTGTACTGAGGCCACAATATCGCCAGTGTTATACAGAGAAGTGGGATCGACGTCGAGCCAAGATACCAGTCGCAGCCTCCCATTCTCAATATACTCTTTCGCCGGCTCCAAGAATTCATCACCAAACTGTCCTCCCTTTTTTATCTTCCACAGGATCTGGACATTTTCCGCCGCCAAGACGGGAACGATTGCGTCCGTCATAGCTCGGGCCATTGCTTCGTCGTATACCACTACGCTGCCCAAGTTAATGAGCATGGTAGGAGCCCTCTTCACCCAGCCAGCTAATTCTGCACTCTGCGTCTTAGCTGGTGCTGCATCAAGAACCAAGGGACCCGCAACATGAATGTTGCTTGGAATATAGTCCAATGGGAGCTCTGCTTCAGGGAAACTCATGGCAATCCATGGTACTGCTGGGTTATCTATCTCGGAGAGGGTAATAGCATGCTTGATGCCTTGTTCCTGAAGCCAGGAACGCTTGCTCCTAATGGCAGACGATCCAAGGATTTGAATCAGGGAATAAGCTTGCTGGTATATATTTTTCGGGATATCTTTCCAAGGAATCGGAAACGGAATGCCCGTGGCCATGCTAGCCCAACGTCAATACATTATATTCACTTTGATCCCAAACATATTCGATATCGGTATACTCACCCAGGATATTTCCAAAAATGTGCTCCAAGGGGCTGCCTCACGCTCAAATCATCCAGCAGTGCATTCGGTGAAACGTAAGCACGTCTTCTGTTTAGACTTCGCGCGGCATCAACGCCCGGTCGAAACCACGGGTCGAGGACGATAAGAGAAGGATCCACTTCTTCAATGATATCTACAATACTCCGATACAACTCTAAATGAGCTTCTTTGGACCATGCAGCCGTAAAGAATGAGATGATATCCCCAAATGCATGCAGCCCAGGTAGCCCAGGAGGAGTCCTGATCCCGCTGGCACCTCCCTTGTGGACCCCAGCCTCTTCTGCGAGACTAGGAGCATCGAATTCATACCAATGGACTTTGGCATACGGATTTTTTGCTCTTGCGTTCATTTCGATGCGCTCAAGCTTTGTTGACAAGCTGGGGAAGGAGGCATAGTGAATTTCCAGCGCCGGATGGCTCTCGATCAGTTCCGAAACTGCGGCAAGGTGGGCGTTGCACAGCCCAGGGTGGCTATCAGTGAGGACAAGGACAGTATTATTGCGGCCGCCGATCAATGTCTCGTGCTTTTGGGCAGGCTGTTGGGCTAGGAATGTTGCAATGAGCGAGCCGATAATGGCGATCGCCGTCAGATCCCGGCGAGTCATCGTGTATGTTTTGCTGAGTATGAAATATACCTTGGCAAGCCTAGCAGAGAGGATAAGGAGAAGCGAATATTAAATATTATAGCTGATCCTTCAACGCCCGTTAAGCTCTCCTTTTTAAGATGATCCCGCCAGGCAGGTAGGACATGGTTCTTGACTAGCTTATCACTTGCAGTGCTAAGTTTCATGCAGGTGGAGTCTATCGATTGCATCTTTCGCTTGTCCTTCTCATTGAATACCGGGATTCCTCTCGTACAATGGATAAGACATACATATATTGGTCCGTAGAAGACGGGGTTCGGTTTCAGCTCCATATGTGCGGGTTCACCACGTATTCTACACATATATCCGCTTGACGCAGGTTGGTTCCGATATAAAGGGTTGCAATGGAAACGTCAAACATCCAGACCGGGGTCCCCCCC
>KQ479210.1:1155-20380 GCA_000331835.2 Trichoderma hamatum GD12 | reverse complement strand
TATTACTTTTTAAAATATTTTAAGAGTTTTAAGCCTCATTTTAAAGCGAGCTGTAAGAGTTATACTAACGGGTAATAGTAGCCTTCTATAACACGCTATAGGTAGGTATGTAGTTTGCTGAATACAGTTTTACACTGTATACAAACTGTACATTATTGCATTTCTGCAAAGTTCTACCCAACGTGCCACCGTAAAGATTGCCAACAAGCGCCATTAAAGACTCACTGAGCCAAAAGTTTCGCATACAATATTTGGTGCGTTATCATGGCTACTTCTCGACCCAGGACGGAACTGTACACAGCCGATAAGCTCGTCGAAAGCGCAGGCACCATTCTCTTTCGGCTTTCAACTCGTGAGGTCTGCGTCCTCCATTCATTACAGCACGACGAGTACGTCCTCCCCAAAGGGCGTCGCAATCTGGGCGAGTCTCGTCAAGAAACCGCAATTCGAGAAACCACCGAAGAGACCGGCGTTCCTTGTTATCTGCTGCCTGTCGACCTGGTTTCCCGAGTCTGTCCCACGACCGAGACTGAAGATGTGCCGGATGAACCACGACTATTCAAAAGCTCACGCGAGCCAATTGCAATGCAGCAAAGGCAAATTGGATACGGCGAGATAAAATTGATTTGGTGGTTTGTGGCTGCTGTCAATGAGAAAGAGGCCCTCCGCCAGCATGAGAAGCACAAGTTTGAGGTGGAATTTCACAGCTACGATGAAGTCTTACAGAAATTAACGTTTGAGGATGACCGTGAGCTTGTCAAGCAAGCAATTCATCTTGTGAATGACACCATGGAGCAATTTTAATATATTCGTCATCCAGAGCACACGTCTTAGGACTTGAGCGGGATAGTCTTCTTATCCCTTGTATACAAGCTCAGACTTTAGATGCAGTGCCGTAGCGAAACATAGGCGGCAAAATCACCCCAAAGATGCTCCTTACATGTATATCGTCAGACCATTCTGCGATATTGGTGGCAAAGGCGGGTAGCAACTAACATGAAGCACGATTGACGCCTGAAAATTCTGGACGAGAAATATGCTGCTTGTGTAACACATACAGATAGATACTACTCATTCAAGTGGGATACCCCTCATTAGAGATCGTTTCTTGAACCAAGCAAAATTATTTTCCCGGTTATATCTCCAGCACCATCAACCATTAATGAAATCGAGATGGAGCTTCCTCCTATGAGCTGGCACAAAATTGGGGAGGATTTTCTTCGACTTGACTTGGTGCCTCTGCAGCCAAAATTAATCGCTGTATTTCTCGGCGGAAGTCGGATATACAAAGCTACTGATTCTCGTCAGTTTGGAGGACGCGTAGGCCAAAACCAAAAGATTCAAGACTGGGATGGTATCATTATTGTCAATACGAAACATGACATTTTCACTCTAATCAGCGAACGCCGTTCCATACTCAAATCTATGCTAGAAATAGAGCAAGAGGAATGCTCAGAGGAGAGCTTCTTTATCCTTTTACATCTAATTCAGTAACCTGGCATGTTGTAAATTCATTGATGGATGATGCGGATCTAGGTATTCACCGTTACTAAAGAAAAATCTTGGAGCCCATCCTCTAAACGCTTACCTAGCGAGAAAAAAATCGACGTATAGCCTACGCGTCTTATAATCTCGTTGATCGATGCTTGGTTGATATAACTTCATGTTATGTGGCTTACCTTGGCCTATTTTTAACCCTTAGCCAGCTATAGAAGGGTCGTAATCAACTCCATTTCGGCCCCCGTTTATTTCCTTATTCCAGCAATAGATATTAAGCCAATATCTCATTGGCGCGGTCTGATCGAGCCAAAAGATGAGGCGTGGTGGGGAGTGCGGATACGAGGTGTGGTAGACACTTACTTGTTGTATAGAAGAGCCCTCTTTCCATCTAATATATGTATTCTACAAAAAAAAAAAAAAAGTATCCCCTTTGTACTGTAAAATTGCAAATCCTAAAAATTATAATCAAGTATCATTTATCTAATAGCTAAATGCTGCATTTAGTTTAGATACGCAACAGAAGTGTTAGAATATATAAGATTCAAGCCCCTTGAAAACAATATCCACGCACATCTCGAGGTATTTTTCAACTTCTTGCTTCTCATGCCACGCATCATTGTATGCAGCGCTCAGGCACAGTTGATCCCTGTATGTTCCTAAGAAAAATCCAAGACCATTCCGAAGCTCTTCTCCAGTAACCCATGGATCGAAAGCGGAGATATCACCAGCCTTTGTAGGGACGATCTTATCAACAATACCCAGGCTAGAAATCGATACAGACGGCTGGACACTGGGAGGCGGTACGTCTAAAGGCCCCTTCACTGCTGGTGGTAGGTTCCGTGTGCCAGCGGCCCAATAGTATGGTACAAGTTGAAAATGCTCTGGATCATCGCGGACATCATGGTAGAATTTCTTCATCTCTTGGAGAACTCTAAAGAATTCTTTAGACTCCGCCCGTTGCTGTTCCAAGGTATTGTTACTACCAGCAGCTGGAATGGTCATGTCCACCAACAGGCTCGTTCCTGATCCCGAGTGATACAATGCAGCAGGGTGCTTTGCAGAGTTGTATGGCTCAGTGCAGTTTCCACGTTCATTCCGTAAAATATAGCTAACATATCTGACCTTCTGTTGTTCGGAGCTCTTTTCTTGAAGATCCCTCATCATGATTGGTATGGCAGCATGGAAGATATGGGTTACAGTGACACCAACATATGAGCATGCATGCAGCAACTTTGAAGTCTTCTCTTGTGAAAGCGTCAGGGCAACCCGTTGGTGCTTTCCCGGAGCAACCTCCCCTTGCTTCCACGGAATAAGTAGCAGAGGAATATTGCTTGCAGCTTGTTGTTCTTTTAAAGCTGCCATGTCCCTTAGTCGCTGTTGCTGCCGCTCTGTCAGGCATTTTGGTACGTTCGCCGCCACGCGAAAAGGTGGACTCATATTGCCAAATTCCGAGCCATCATCAAATGTAGGAAGTTGAAACGACGATCCTTGGTCGTATGCTTTTGAGCCAATCTTCACGAGATTTCCCAAGAGAAGGAGAGTACCAAAACCATCAATAATGTCATGATGAGCACGGAGAACAAGGTCGCGGCAGATCACATCAGGACGATTCTCCTCGCATGGCGCAGAGGGTGGAGTGATGACAAACAAAGTTGGAAGCTCTGGAACGGGAGGGTCGTTATTTGCCCACTCAGAACTAGTCTGATTCGTCGACACTTTGACAAACGTTTGGTTGAGCCAGGCCTGTTGGTCAGCTATGGTAGGAATCGTGCGATACAACTTTGCAAAGCTATTCGTGATTGCATTATGTTTCACTTGCGACGCAATTGTCGGGTGATCGTGCCTGAGCGTGAGCCAAGCATTACGCAATGCTGTATCAACGCGAATATCCGAGTCATTGTCAAGGGAGTCAACGTCGAAGGAAAGCGATATGTGGCCGGTGATGGCGAAAAATATTCGACCGCTGCCTTCATACAGCTTCGACAAGATAGCATAGGCTTGTTCAATCTCGTCCACAGAGCGTTGCCAAACTCCCTGCTTAACCTGTTGCCAGGCATACTTGTCATTATGAGCCGCCATTGCTGACTTGACTTGACTTGATGAGCTTGTGAGGATTCGATTAGGAGCTTAGAAACTATCCGAGACAGAAAGCTGTTGATTACTGAGAAGAGTAATTGCAAAATCCATTGGAGAAAATGACATTCTTATACTTGTAAGAAGGATTCACAAGCCACCAATACCTCCAGATAACAGAATGCAAACGCTCTATTCGATGACCATGAATAGCGGTTGCAACTTACATGGCACTGCGATAAGAGCGGTATTCCCCGAATGAAATTCCGACATTGACCCGGCTCAGCAGTTCCTAGCTCATCCTGAATTACTCTGACACACCCATTGCCAAAATACATCAGCGCTGCCCCGTCACACGCTCCGCGGTGCGTCCCCGATCCCAAGACTTGAAAAATTAGCCCCCCAGGCTCACTCACGCGCTCCGCGGTGTGTCCCCGATCCCGAAATTTGAGAAGTAATAGATGCGCATTAGTTAATATAATTAAGCCAATAGTATTTGGCTTGGGAGGTGCCCACGGCGGTAACGTTATGGTATCGTCTAAAGTACCGCAGAATAGTAGTTATTGAATTCTGTATGTGGACTACATGTATGAAGTTATCCACCAGCTCGCACGCCTTGTTTTGCCTTGAACTCAATCTAGAGATCGGATCATGCATTTTGGTCTCCTGTTTTTAATTATTCCAGCAATGGATCCAGCCAAGATTCATTGGCGCGATCCAATCGAGTCAAAACATGAGGCGCAGTGGGGTGCGGGCGCGAAGTGGGTTGGATTCTCACGGCGGTGGGGTGCACCACCTGTTTGTATTAGAGCGCTTTTTCCCAGCATAACAAGAAGACAAGCGAGCAAAGAATAATACACAATCTACAAGTAAGTATTCATAGGCCGTTATTCGCTAGTGGTAGAATGTTGCAAACTGCCGGTCAGTTGGGAGACGGGACGCGTTTCGTTACATAAGGGCTACATCCACATGTATGTAAGGGTCTCTTACACGTCAGAGTGAATATGATGAACACGAAGACGATGTTGATGGAACTACCTATACATTACGGTCTCCCTAAATCCTGATGGCAATATATGTTTTGTTTCCCCCCAAGCCATCAATATTTGAGTGGTCCTATTATTTTCTTTTCTTTTTTACTATAACTAAGGCCCCGTAGGCTAATACGGAGACAGTCGATGCGCACTTACTGCGAATAGGACAAATGATGGTACTGAATGAGGCTGACAGGGTCAGTCATGGGTAGCCGCGGAGCAATAGGTTTGTTAGCTGAAAAATAGCAAACAGATTAATGACAGGGGCGGCATACCGTCTAGACAGCCATAACGCTTGAGCACCTGGTATCTCTCCAGCAAAAGAAGATGAACAACATCCGAGTCTGAGTCTACTCCGCAACCATGTCAACGCCAGAAAGTAGGGTCGGCGTGGGAATCGAACCCACTCCCCAAAGGGCTGCCAAGACGACCTTAGGACCGAAGTCCAAGGGTTTTCACCCCAAACCGCCATCCGCCGTACAGTCGACGCATACCGAACCGTCTAGGGAACACTTCTGCGCTTATATTACCACATAGATCTCTAGTAGAGGGCAACCACGAGTGGATCATATACGACAATTTTCACAAAACAGGAGGGAGGCAGTATCTGCAAATAGATACGGCAATTGATCCGGAATGGACTGGTGGTAAGCATCCCTTATTCCTCTTCTTCTCCTCTTTCCAACCCAATGAGCTAGCAATATTTCAGGAACTGCCCTTCTTTTAAGAAGACAGACTTCCTAAAAAAATGGGATGGCTCCTTGCGACAGCCAAACGTCAAGCTCTCTCTCGACGGTGCGAACGCCAGAACCGAAACAACCAAGAACTAATAGCCCAGGGCGCAGCGTTCCAGCAGCCCATTTCAACGTTCTTCCTCTTCATGAGTGGAATATCTTTTCCTTAATTAGTGAAAGCGAGGACGAAAGTCCAAACTTCCTTTAATTTCCTTCATGGTTGAGAAACCTTGGGCCTAATCCCTAAGGTCGATTTGGTAGCCCTAAGGGGCATGGGTTCAATTCCCATAGCGATCTCAATTCAAAGCCTGTTCCTTGATTGGTGCAAATCTACGTGTATTCTTCAATGAGTGGGTGAAAACTTGTGCTAGCAGCATCTTCACATGTTTGTGGGTTCTTGGTCACTAAACACATCTGCTATCATGCAGATGCATTCCTAGTCAGCTGTTCTATATAGTGCCTGTCTATTAATACTGCATGTATTGTTGTAGGTAACGTGGGCAGCAAGAGATACAACAAACCCATGTTTTTTTCTATGTAGCTAGAGCGATTGTTTTGCACAACTGCCCATGTCTACCTACAATATGTCTAGGTAGTGAAGGGTGCTGAGGGGTATAGGCATAATTTATATATATATATATGCATGTAAGCAATCATATACAGCATATTATTCGTGGATGAAAAGAAGATTAAAGGCACATTCCAAAGCGATAAGGCGCACGAAGAGGCGGTTCTACGAAACTTCAGGAAATAAGAAATAAGGCGTAACCTGCACGCTCTGCGTTGAACGCCCGCCTTCAGTTATATTGTCCTTTATGATCAGATACCCGATGGCGTTCAATAGTCTGTGGTATCCCGACAAGTCACTTGTACTATTGCGACTATACCGACCAGACACCGAAGTTCTTTATGATTGGCTTGTGTTGCATGAAACTAGTTACTGATCTGGGAACATTTGGGTAGCGATAGTGTGTGGGACTAGCTTGATGCCTAATACTAGCTGAGACATGCGGCCTAATCTCGACAACATCGAGACACAAAAGATATCTGCTGATAACAAAGCTGTAGTACTGAATCCTCTCTATGTTAAAATGCGAAAATGGCTTCAAGTTGGTCTGTGAAAGTCGTTATCTGCTGAGTCTTAAATAGCACAACGATGAAATGACACAATGAATAGGACAACAGCACATCTTAGGGAGGTGGCGAGCGGCTGGATACAAGATCATTGCGCTACAACATAAAATGTAGGTATATAGATATTCGTATGAGGCATGATGAAAACTTGAGATTCAGCATCGTAATCGGCTCTAAATATTTAAGCTGCAAAAACTGCAGCTGTACTAGTTTGGCGCCGGACAAATCTTTCCCCACGAATACTGTCCCATTAATGCCCAGCTTTTCGCCGCTGTCTCTGTTTCTCAGCTTGTTCCTCCATATGTGTTCTAGTCCTTTCATCCAGGCTTTCCATCAGCTCCAGAGGCGTCCTGCGTTCAAAATCATGCGCCGCAAGATCAGCATCAGCATCGACGAGCGCGTTCACAACCCCATTGTGGCCATCCAAACAAGCTATATGTAGGGGCGTGCGACCCAAGTCGTCCGTTGCGTTGACAAAAGCAACAGCAGCAAGCACACGGACAGCATCCTCATGGCCTCCCTTCGCGGCAAGGTGTAGCGGCGTAGAGCCACCACGGAGGCAGGGGAGATCGGGATTGGCGTTATTCTGTAGCAGCAAATGAACAATCTCATGATGTCCGGCTTCTGACGCGCTGTGTAGACACGTTTCTTGGCGGTCTGTGATGGCGTTCACTTTGGCACCTGCCGTAATGAGGAGCCTTGCGATTTCGACATGGCCCCGGCTCGCCGCGAGTGAGAGCGCATTTGGAAAGCTATAGTGCTCAGCCTGCAAAGGCATTTCAGGGATACTGCCTAAGAGCAGTTTCACAACTTCCGTTTGCCCGCCTAGCACAGCTTGCATCAGTGAAGTGCTTCCAATACTAAGTCTATCTTCGTCGAATACCCGCAGATTCGAGAGGACGTCCGTCTGTAGCTTCTGGAGATCTTCCGGCGTGGTCCACTTAGAAAGGTTCGTTCTCCACGCAAGACCCGTGCTTGTAGCATACTTCTCTATCCCACCGGCATTGTACAGAGCAACAAGGAGTGCCTCTTCACGATAGGCATCATCATATGGCCACTCTGGAAGTCTCTCTTTCCACTTTTCTATCGCGGATTCCACCTGGCTAGGAAGCTCGTTCAGAAGTAATTTGATAATCTCTGGAAACCCCTTCTTTGCAGCTATATGGATGGCCATATTTCGGCTGCCGTCTGTACGATATATGATTGATCCTGCTCGGACAAGCTGGAGCGCAATATTAAGATGGCCACCTCTAGATGCTAAAAAGAGAGCTGTCCGACTCTCGTGATTCTTTTTGTCGATCAGGGCCAAGTCTCTGCTATGCTTTAGCAGCTCCTCCACAACGTCAATATGTCCTCGCTCTGCTGCTAGGTGGATGGTTGTTTCTCCACCATGATCGGACATGGATATAAGATCTTCTCTCTTTTCTTTATTATCCTCGGGAAGAAGCATCCGAACAATATTAGCAGAGCCCTTCAGAGCTGCGGCATGAAGTGGCGTACGTCCTTCATGGTCCGCTATAAAGTCAGCTCCGGCAGTTAGAAGCATCTGAATTCCTGTCACATTTTCTATCTCCACCGCCAAGTAGAGAGGTGATCTATTTCTCGCATCCACCACGTTGACGTTTGCTTTCGCAGCGATGAGCGCCTTCAAAATAGCCGGATCTACCCGTCGAGCTGCATAGTGTAGTGGTGTCCGCCCTATTTGATCTGGTATATCCGTGGAGGCCCGGCTCTCTAAGAGATGATTGACTGCTGCCAGACGCCCAAGCAAGACAGCTATGTGCAGTGGCGTTCTACCTAAAACATGTTGGGTGTTCAACCGCGAGCTATCAGTGGTCGTTAAAAGGATTTCAAGGTTGCCGCCTTCCGGGGTTGGATCCGCACGCCGGAGTAGTCTCACTATGTCTAAGCGCATAGAGCGAGTTGCTACCTCTAGGGGTGTGTGCTGGTCCATATTAAGACACTTAGTGGGGGCTCCAGCACGTATCAAAGCGTCGACAATATCCTTATCGCCCCTAGATGCGGCTATATGGAGCGGAGTACTTCCATCCCCGTCAACCTCGCTCAATTCTAGCTTAGAATTATGCTGCTCTAGGAACGGCCTGACCAGTGTTATGTTGCCGGAGCGAACGGCCATATGAAAGGCCTGATTATTTGATGCAGCACCCGCGCTGAGGAGACATTTTACGGCAGCCAGATTTTTCACAGCGGCAGCCAGGAAGAGCGCTGTTCTGTCATATTTATCTTGTGCGTCTAGTGGCACTCCATTCTGGATTAGTCGATCGAGGAGGGTAACTGTAGGGGGCGGATGACCTTGCTGCCGCAACACAGCTGCGTGGAGAGCGGTTCCTCCTGTATCGTCTCGCGCATCCGGCTCTGCGCCGTGATGAAAAAGAATATCAATGACATCCTCCTGGCCTTCGCGTAAGTACGCAGCCGCGTTATGGAGAACAGTCCTGCCTACCCAGTCTGGTAGATTCTGCTGTATGTGAGTCTTTTCAAGCAGTAGACGTACAACTTCACCGTGGCCTTTCATCGCGGCGAACCTTAGTGGCGTTCTGTTCCAGAGATCCAGGATAGTGGCATCGGTGCCGGCCTTCAACAGGCATTCTATCACCTCAACATGCCCGTTGCCAGCTGGCTTGAAGAGGGCTGTCTCACGGCGCCTATCCAAGCTGTTTTGGTTTGCTCTGTGCCGGAGAAGACTGTCCACGACATCAAGATGCCCCTTTTCAGCCGCGAAGTAGAGTGGTGTTCGCTCAGACTTGTCTCTGGCGTCCACAAGCACTTTTCCTGTATCCAACAGATACTCAACAAGATCCAGATCCCCAAATATACATGCTTTATGAAGCACCGTCTGACCAAGCAAGTCCTCATATGACGTGTCCACGCAGGCCTCGCACAGGAACTTTACCATCTCAATAGAGCCTCGGCGGGCGGCCTGGATTAACGGCTTGCGGCAATCATCCACCAAAGATGGAGAGCGCTCCAAGAGCTTGCGTACTACGCCTATATGGCCGTTCTCGATGGCAAGGCCGACCGGTGTCTCAATTGCTCCACTCTCGTTAGACAGGCTAGCGCCGTGCTCAAGCAGGATGGTCGCGCATTTGGTCCATCCCAGTTGGCAGGCCACATGCATTGGCGTAAACTTGTACTTGTCCGGCATATCGACAATTTTCTGATCTGTCACGTATGCCAGTAATTGCTCAAGTGTCTTGTAGTTTCCTCGCCGTACCGCCCTATGAAGAGGGTACGCGCCGCCGGAATCTGAAATGTCCATCTGGGCGCCTTGTTGAAGCAGATCCCTGACAGTATGCGGGTAGCCCTGTCCTGCGGCGATGTGCAAGACAGTGCTTCCAGTGGCGTCGGCGAGATTGACATCGGCCCCCGCCAAGAGCAGCTTGCCGAATAGCCATATATCAAAGAAAACAGCGATGTGAAGCGGCTGGGGCAGCGTGGAATCTCCACTATGGAGTCCAAAGTGGGCCCGGAACACGCCGTCTAACTCGGCCCGTGCCGTCAACCATGTAGGGAAGGTGTCCCTTTCGCCAAAGAAGGCCATCATGGCCATTCTCTCTTTCTCATTAGCTATAATCTTCTCTTCGGACTTTTCGCAGTGATATGGCCATTCTAGCACAGCATACTCGCGAAGGTCATTATTGTCCAAAAAGGCCACTGAAGCATCATTATAAGCGCGACGTGTACTACCTAGGCTCCAACGCAGATATGTTACGCAGGACATGGCAATGTCCTCGTGGCTGACGTCAAGATGAACTCTAAGTTCTGTAGGACACTGTACACCATTTTCCTCTATCTCCTCGCCTAGCAAAAACTGCGACACTGTTGTGTGGACCAGGCGGACAGTCTCATCCGGGAGAATCTCTATGAGCGGCAATAAGTTTTCGCGTAAGAATGCCTTGAAACGATCTTGTCCAGATCGATCTTTGCCTAGCCCTTCAGGAGCTTGTTCTCCATCCAGATCGAAGCGTCCTTCTGTACCCACATATCTGCCAATTATATCAACTCCACGGAGACTATCAAGAGTGAGGGGTCGTCTGCATGTAACCAACCATTGAAATATCTTCTTGGCAAACTTTTTATCCGTAATTTTGGTCATCCTGTCGGCATAAAGCGCAGTTAGATTTTCAGGTAACTTTTCCATCTCAGCCAGCAATTCGTCTTCGTTTGCAGCCTTAACCTGGAGGATGTCAAGCATGAGCTTTGCGTATAAGATCATTCCCTAGCACATATGCCAGAATATCAGCAACTCGGGAGGAAAGAGCAAGAGAGGAAATGTATATCGTGCTATCTTACGCTTGAGCGATCTTTAAGCTTCTCCAACACTTTCGGCATTTCTCTTGGAAACATCGAGTCCGCTTTATTGATGCGATCAATAATAAATCTCTCAATATCCTTGTCTAGCTTGGTTCTCATATCATTCAACTGAATACTTTGAGAGCTACCGTAGAGGTTTGTGATATCCCGCAAAGGGCGGCTCGTAATGAGAATGCAGAGATTGGGTAATCCCCGAATCTCTTCTAGCCACTCTTTCAAGGCATCTATCTCTGTGTCTGTACACTCATCCAGGGCATCCACAATTAGAACGCTTTGCTCAGTTTGGCCCAGGACTACCTGCAGGGCTTTGAAGTAAGATCTCTTGCCGGGTCCTTCCCTCTGAACTGTTTTTTGCACTGATTTGAACAAAGTCGCTTTTAATTTGGGAAGGGTTTTCCTTATTCCCTCGAGAAGCTGATACAAAATCGTCTGGTAAAACTTTTCTAACGAGCGCAGGTCTCGAAAGTCTTCGTTCTTGGCGTCAAAGAAGAATTTCATGAGATTATATGCCTTCCTCCCTTGAAAATATTCACATAGCCACTTTTTTTGTTCATGTCAGCTGGTTGCTTGACCGAAGTAGGATGATTGCGGTGTAGGGGGGAAATAGATCAATAATTGATCCAGTTGATGGGACTGCCACTGACTTGTGCGATAAATGTTTTACCAGAACCGGGATTGCCGAGAATCCACAATATACTATTTTCTGGGCCCCAATTCTGGAACTCGTTCTCCTCAATGATCCACTCACAAGTACCGCGGGTCAGGCTTCGCCTTCGCTTCTCTTCATCTTTGAAGCTGCAAGGTTCAAGGTTCTTCAGCAGTTTTAACTCACTGGCATCTGTCATAACTCGATTGATTACCAATAGGTTCATTTAAATAGGGTTACTAGGGTATGTGTCAGAGGACTGCGAACCAAATTTATCTCTCTTCTTCTCCATCTTATCTAATATTTAAATGTCAGTATGCATAAACCAAGCCAATTTCGGCTGTATTGTATTCTGATGCAAGTGGAAATCCTAACCATTCCAGGACAGCAGAAACTGATGTATCTTATTCTTGACCGCCATATAACTCCTATCAGTTCTGCTGCTATACTTGTTTAGATCAAAGTGATTCGTGTCCAGTGGGCTTGCTTCTTCGCCACGACGGGTGCCTGATTCTCGCGTGACAACCTGAAGAAAATTGTATGATCTTTAGTCAGCCATATTAGTGTCACGTTAATTCTCTCTTTAAGCTCTTACCATGTTGAAAGACATGCCAAGGATGATATTAGGCATGCTCTCGTAAAAGTCAAATGATAAGCCGCGGTAATGTTTCATAAATTCGTTCTCCATATTCATTACGTGCTCCGATCCCCTGTCCGTGTATCCCAACAACAGGGGATTTGCGCCATCCCAGTAATGAAAGAAGCAGTAAATTTTGCCCAGCAAGGAGTAATCAGAGCCTGCGTGGGGAGTGCCTAAGAAGATAACACCGGCAAGGCTGTCTGCGATGTTCTTATGTCTTTTATGAGTCTCTTCATCCGCGGCAGCTGCTTTTGCGAGAACAAGTGTCTATTATTACGAAAGTAAAGATAGAGACATTAGCTGGAGCTTAAGTGGGGCTAACAAAAGCCGAAAGATGAACACCTATCCTTCGGTGAGGGTTATAATTACTTGTTCGATCAAAAGTCCACCAAAGCTATGGCCAATTAAGATCAGGGGCCTGTTTTTGGCCTGGAACAAATGCGTTAGCGTTAACTTGCACAACTGTGATACATGTAAGCTAGCTCTATGCTGTATTTAACCTTACCTCATCTGTATTTCTTTCGCCTTCAAGAAATCCAAGAAGCTGTGATCCGTGATCAGACAAATTGCTGCCCAAAGCTTGGGATTTCCAGCTAGTGTTATGACAGTAAGTCATTATGCGAGCGTTGGGGAAATCCAGCTTAAGTAGATCTCGTAACCAGAGTATACCCGACTGCTTATGCGTCCAGGTTGTCTCGACCGAAGATCCGAGTCCGTGAACGGCAACGATACTGCGAGAGATACTTGTCAGCAACCAAACGTCGGGATATATTGGGAAAAAATAGCTTGTGAAGACTCACTCCAAATCAGCATCAGGTGGATCATGCAAGGCGCGGATGGGCGGCTCTGCATATGTATCATCCCGTCTTTGCCTGATTCCTGTTGGCTCTCTAAAGATCTGGGGCACTAAACCAGCGGGCGCATATTTGAGACTCTTTGATAGTAAACTTTTGAGGGCCCAAATAAGCAGCGGCCCAAAGGGAGACATGAAAAGGGCGAGACCCAAAAGTATGGTGGATATGAATCTTCCCCATGGCGAAGTGGCGGGGGAAATGACCCATACTGTCGAAGCACCGATGGCAACCGAAACGAAGTTCCGGATGGAACGTTGCTCAAGGCGGATAGACAAAAAGATGAAAATGAGCACAACAAAAGGGATATATTCTTCGGCTGCGCGTAGCATACTCAGCTCTGAACCTCACAGTTCTTTCTTGATCGGCAGGCTCGCTCAATGTTGGTTCTTGATGCTATAACGTTTACTAGTAATAGAAATGCTAGACGTGTGGATTGAAGGGTGCATAAGTTTGCGAAGGTCGAGCCGCTAAAATCTTCGTCATTTATCAGGTATTTATTTAAATTCAGGCTCCCTGGTCCAAAAATATCAGCATGGGTACTGCCAGCCCAAACAACACCTCTCGGCGACGAAACTGGCCAATGGTAGATCCATTCAACCTCATATTGGGCACACAAGCATATGTGTACGAGAGCAAATGGCACGATAGACCAGGCTGTACGATACTATTGGACAGCTATTGGACAGCAAGATGAGAGCCTTTTTTCTCAATAATGCAGTGCTTCTTAAGAATGCAATGGCCCGACTAATATTTGTATTCGTAAAAGACCCAGAACATGATGATGCCATTTTAACTGTGGCAAAGTTTCTTCTCGTCGAATAATATACCATCGTTATTGATAAATATGACTTTACGCGATATGTGTCGTCCTCCCTTTGACAAGGATTATGAGCTTTGCAAAAGTCTACATGTAGAGGTGATTACATCTACCCCCGGCTGTGTCAAGATTGTTGCAAGAAGGGGCAACCCCGCTCATGATGACCGGGCAGCGACGAATAAAAAAGATTACCTCCCTGGCGAGCCGCGTATCCAGCTTCATGACCGGGAAGCTATGGGCTCGTATCTTGAGGAGGAATTTGCAACGCCAGAGCTTAACCAGTTATCCCCCCACCTCTGGCTTGTTGCGAAGCAGGACAGTGCCCATATCTCATCCCTGACGCATCAAAAGGTCCGAGGTCGTGAGATTATTGTTACAGAGCAGCCCAGGCTACATCTTGTCTGGCACAATGATCGTGTATTTATCAAACCGTTGCCCAAATACCTCCTTTCGCACGCTTTCTGGGATTTTTTCCTCTCTCCGCAATCGCCCATACAGCCATCTCTGCAAAACGAATTGAGAAAAGCAGCTCTTGGTTTTCTCCGGTCATACAGCTATCTTGTGCGGCGGCGATCTGACTTTGACCTTGCGATGGACGAGTCCCATCGTCTTCTCCCGAAAAAGACAACATACTCTGGCTTTATTAAATTAATCAAGTCGCTGGAAACTATCGATGACTGCATGGTTGCTCCCCGCTACCACTACGGCGAACTGCGACTCTCGCGGCTTAATTTTTGGATAAAAATTTTCAACTTCCGATTCGCCTACCATAAGATCGAGGGCCAGTACAGTCTCTATTTTGCACGTTTCTATGGACCTATCCTATTTCTCTTTGGAGTTTTCTCAGTTATACTGAGTGCAATGCAAGTTATATTTGCTGTGTTACCACTAATCAATGATTCTGACGCGTCATGGCTCGATTTTGCCAAGGCGTCCCGGACGTTCTCTGTCATGACACTGTTCGTTGTGGCCATTGTCATTATGTTTTTTATAACTACATTCATGAGCCTGGTTTTTCGAGAGACTATATACGCACTTAATGACTTATACCATAATGGGCGATCGCCACGAAGTAAGACGGAGGCATAAAAGAACAATCTTTGCAAACAATTACCATGGTTATTAGTACAATCAGTTTGCCTCAGACTCGTGTATGGCAGCCTGGATACAGTCTTCTTTGAGATGAATCACACGCTCTTGTTATTTCATTCATTATATCATGTTTATTTGTTTAGTTTTCAAAAATCAAACGTTTCAACAAGCCTCTATTCACACAGTCTATGATATTATTCGGCCTTGTCGTCCCAGTAGAGACGGGTCCGTGCTCACCCCTTATGATAACTAATACCGACTAGACACCGACGATTTTTATGATTGGCCCGTACAGCCAATATCTCGGTGGAGACAGAAGCAAGCTTAGTGTTTGATGCCAGCCTTAAAATCTATTTAGGGGGTAATAATGCGAGGGGGGCGTAATATTACCATTGCACATGTGATACTGTACAAGGTATAGGCTGGCAGTTCTCCCGTTTCTTTCAATATATTATGCGTTGAACTTATGGGCAAGAGATTCCCAAAAATCCTTAATATGTTGCATAAATTCCGAAGCTTGTAAGGAGAATTTGGCCGACAAGGTATACCCACCTTGACCCGGTTGAGAAGCCAACTATATCGCAAGCCAGTCATCAATATTGTCCGAATGTCTTAATACTACAGCTTATTAACACCCCCTCAAGTAAGTCTAGCTGCGAGGATCTAGCTTCCCTGATTTGGACTAGGTTTTATAATGACTAGAAGCCACCTGAGGAAGCAAAGGGTGTATGGAGTCGTCTTAAATAGAAATTAAAAGCAGTGTTACATATCATTATCCCATAGCCTATAATCCTATATTTATTTTCACCTGATGGATTACTAATTTGACTGTTCCTAGTTATTATTTTCACACTTGTATCAAAATCTTCAATAATTTTCACTCTTGGTCTCCTTTTTAAGCCGTCGCTGGACTCTTTTCTCGTCAGCTTCTGCCTGCAACTCTAGCTTTTGGTTCGATCTTAGCTCGTCCCAGTCCCGCGCAGGTATTACAGTCGGATCATAATCCGAAATAACTGTCCAAATGTCTTCATCCTCTCCATCCTCATCTTTCTTTCCATTCGTAGACTCCACAAAAGTCTGCAAGGCCCCGAGGCTCGGTAGACATACCCATCCGTACGTCTTTCCACTGTTGATCCCCACAGCGGTTGGATTAAAATGGGCAAATAAGTCAAATAGATCTTGGACCGGTAGGTTGCCAAATCCTGATGCGCGACTGACTCTTGTTATATATGGAAAGAATTCTTTTGGCCTAGGTCGAGCGCCTTTCCACGGTCTCTTTTCTTCTGGCATAGCAGGAGTATTTGAGCGTTTGCGGGAAAGCGGTTGCTTATGTTTAGAAATGACAATAATATTAAGCTTCTTGTCATCATCGGGAAATCCTAAGAGTTGGACAAGCAGCGCCATCATCCGAACAGAGTCTGTAGCTGCATTGTGTTGAGAGGCTCCGCTTAACAGATTTTCTCCATGACTTCCAAACCCACAAGCAATAAGTGTATCACTCAAACCAGGCTTTGAGACGTTAGATAAACTACCTGATAGTTTCTGGAGGTCTATCCAATATGTAAAGTGATTTAAAATATTGGGATAAAGGCTCGAAAGCACTCTGAACTCAAAAACAAGTGCAAATCCAGTCAAAATAAGAGACGAATTGCTTAATGCCTTGCAATTCGTAGCCTGGAATGAGTGGATAATATCCAACATCACAAGTTCAACTTTATCGCTTTGGACATGATGGTGCTTGCCGTATCGGTGCATCTCGCGGTGTTTATCTCTCCTCTCTCTGTCTATTACTCGTATCCAGTGTGTTTCAGCTCCATTATAGCAGCTAGCTGCGTCCAACTTCTTGGGGAGTGCGCCAACGGACTGACCAAAGTCCGGATCGAGAGGAGGTAGCAGAGAGATGCCAATCTCTGCAGGCTTCGAATCGTCAGCACCCCAGGGCTCAGCATCAATTACAACAAAAGCAGCGCCATCAGCAGCGACCTTCTTGAGGGTGGCTATATCCAAGATAGGGGCCTCGTAGAGCGCCCGCCAGTGCTTCGTCTTGAATCCTCGTGGATGCGGATTGTAAGTCATCTTGAGTGCTGTGTAGATGGATGGATGTATGGATGCTTAAAGCAGTGAGGAAAGATGGGTAGGAAAGATGAGCTTTAAATACTTCAGAAGGAGAGATAAAGATTCCGAGTAAGTTGAGGTTTGTATTTTCTACGGCGAGGCGCGAAGTGGAAATTATAATGATGGTAACTTGGGAACATTTGAACTTGAGTACATGTATATACATTAGCGTGCATTATGCGACTACCTACGAAAAGATAAAATAAAATTGGAGTTGGAGGTTAGAGGCAGAGGCCAAATAGAAGGTTTCTGCTTGTATTTTTGAGTGCCTTTAGCGAAGTTTAGTGCAACATTATCGGGCCGCCAACATGTTCTTCACAGAGCTCTAGGGACGCTAATTTGACTACAGCGCATCCTCAATAAAACTGACATCAGCCTGCTTAGAACTCACAAGGACAGAGAATCCGCAAGGCATCAAATTTAAGTAATATATCATCTCCACCATGCACCCACAGATTCACCTACAACAGCCTATTAAAAACTATTATATCTTTTATAACATCGTCTTCTAGCAGCGAGGGAGATGGAGGCTGGAGGTAGTCTTGAGCAGAGGAGCATCGATCTTGTTGGTATCCCTCAATTAAAAAGAAGAAGGGAGAAGGGAGAAGGAAGAAAGATACAGCGATAGACCTAGCAGACTCAGTAGAGAAACAGGCAAACCCATCACTCGAGGCCAAGGCAAGATAGACACAATCAAGTCGTAAAAAAATTATCGCTTCCAGATCTAAATACACATTCATCCGACTCTATAGATATCCGAGATTTGGATACTTCAATCACGCCGCTGTGCTCCTCTCCCCCCACGTTCTGTTTGGCTCGTGTGCATTCGCTCACACTGTGCACCCTGTGGTATCTTTTCTGTTCTGCTTGGGGCTGTTGTTTCTGTGTAATCTTTTTCAGGGGCATGTTGGTGTTTGGTATTGCTGCTCGTTTGGCCACGTCGTTCACGTCGTTCACGTCTGGCCACGTTTCATCGTCTTTGACTCTGATGATGAGGGTTCGTCGAGTTCAATGGGCTCGGAGGTCTGCGAATCCAACCGTTGCTTGGATCTCGGGCGTCAAAGACGAAGTTTGCTTGCGTGATATCCGCTTTGGTAGATTTGCGGCTGGCGTGCTGTACTGCTGGCGCGGGCTTTCACTTGCCATGAAATAAGAGCTCCATAACAGGTTCTAGTTAGTCAAAGCATTGATCGCCATGGGAATCGAACCCACACCCCGAAGGGCTACCAAAGCGATCTTAGGGCCGAAGCCCAAGGCTTTTCAACCATGAAGGAATGTGGGTTTTCACCCATGAAGGAATGTGGGTTTTCACCCATTAAGAACTCGGGCTTTCGCCCATGAAGGAATGTGAAGAGGAAGAGTTTCGCCCACGCGGTGGCCGATGCCTGCTGCTCTTGAGGACAAAAAAAGGCCCTTGTGGTCCGTGCTCCTCTTAGTCATCTAGTCGCCAATACCTAGGGAGGTGGGTAGGTGCTAGGTAGGTAGTAATTTCCCATTGGAAGTCTTTCAAATTCGGATGAAGAATCCGGGTAGTCAGTACCTTCCCATTCTCAAACTTCTTGTAACGTCAGAGGAGTCTCTTGAAATGAATCGGAGGAATTGCAGGTCACGGCGTCATGGGACGGGGAAGTCGGCGTTATGCTGCGTAGCCACAATATCAGTCTACGGATCGTCACCCCAAGTCGCAATCGTATATATGGAAAGAAAAAACAAACAGAAATTTATGGATATTCGATTTTCCAGAATATTGCCCGAATCTCAACCGAAAAGGCCCGAGGCGGGTCTTATCCTCAGACCCAATAAGCAGACGCGCTGCAAACAAATCAGTACACAGAAGACAGAGATTTCGCTTCCGTAGGGTAGGGATTTTCAGCGGGCAAAGATCGAATATAAAGGGAAACTTCTTATTTCGAAAAATGACTATATCTCTTTTCACTTTAGAACTTCCAATGACACCTGCAGCTCCAACAAAGACGCATTGGGCGCTGCCGAGCTTAGCTACTGCGATGGTCTTATGGTCTACACTGCTCTCAGATAAGCCTGTGTTCGTTGGCCTTTATTTTGTTTCTTAAGTGGGCAACAGGTCAAATATACAAGACTACTCGATATATCTGGTGGTAGCACTCGAGTGTATCAGCTGCTACATGTAGTTACAATTTCTATTAGTACGATGGCTGGGCTAACTAGTACGTAGCTACGGGCCTGAAAGCAGGTGTTTTTTTTTTTTTTTTTTTTTTTTATCGCTGAGATC
>ANCB02000490.1:0-20772 GCA_000331835.2 Trichoderma hamatum GD12 | reverse complement strand
CCCTCCCCTATTCACTATGCACATATGAGTCATATTAGATAAATATTTGTAAATGCAATTGATATCATGCTCATTAAAATAAACTGAAAAAAGAAAAGCCACACTAGCTTCGCAAGTTATCATGCTCCTACAATTATCGTACAATCAACCTTGGTATATCCACTTCCCGCCATCAGTATTCAACAAATGTTCGTAACCGCATTATTTACAGACAATCCATGCTTTTTTTTTTTATAAGACATGTGCTTCGTAAGCTGGTTCCATGCTTTCTTTCCTTAGACATGTTCTTCGTGGGCTGGCACATCGGGAGCCAAGTCCTTGTTATTGTTTGCAGCATCGCCCAACGGAGAATCGCTTTCATGATCCGCAAGCGTATCAAGATCAACACCAGCCTTCCTTCTGATATTTTGGATATGTTCGGGTGGAGGCGCTACCCATTTCGTGCTCTTCCATGGCAGGACGTGCTCGAGATACATGGTGTCGATCTCTTCGAGGGTGCGGCCCTGGCCTTCAATGACGAAGAAGTAGATGATGAGAGCTCCCATAAAGTTACAGGCAGCAAAGACATAACCATATCTATAATTATCAAGTTAGAAAAGATACAACTGCCAATAAATGCAAAGTGTGAACATACCTGAAATCAATGGCGCCGGTGATGAATGGGGTGAAGAAACCAATACAGAAGTTCCAGATCCAGTTGCTGGCAGTGGAAAGAGCCATACCCTTGGCACGATAGCGCGACGGGAAAATTTCGGCTTGAATAGTCCAAATCATAGGACCCCAGGTGGTGGCAAAGCCAAGAATGAAGAGACAGGCAAAGACGATCAGAACGATACCTGGGGTGGGGGTGAGAGTAGGATCTTGGAGGTTAAGCATGAAATGGCCGACAGAGGCAAAGATCATGAAACAGATAAACATCCAGATTGAACCGGCAATGAGGGACTTGCGACGACCAAAATGCTCAACCATGTACAGACCGATGAAGGTGACGCCAAAGTTGATACTGTTGAGAATGATCTGGGTAACAAACGAGTTGATCTGCACCGACTTGAAGATGGTGGTACCGTAGTAGAAGAAGTAGTTGGCGCCAGTGAGCTGTTGGAACATCTGGAGGGTCATACCAAGTGCAATACGATAGGCCATGCGAGGAGCCTTGAACATGGTAATGAACTCCTTGACGGGACCATTCTTGATCTGGTCTTCACCGCGCAGCTTACGCTCAATTTCGGTGATCTGAGTGTGCACAGCCCAGTGGTTTTCTGTAGCACCATATACTCGACAGATTGTCTGTTTAGCTCTCTCCTCATTTCCATGTCGGAAATCGAATCGAGGAGTTTCCGGGAAGGCCAAGATACCAAGACCGAGGCCAATGACCCAGATCCAGCCCAGACCAATAACAATACGCCAGCTACCAGAGTTGCCAGATTGATGCTTGACAGTGCCATAGTTGAAACAAGCGGCCAGCCAGATACCCATAGTGATGAAGAGCTGATACGCGCAAACCATGGCACCACGAATCCAGGCGGGTGCTGTCTCGGCCTGGTACATGGGCACAAGCAAACTAAGCGCGCCAACTCCCAATCCGGAAATAAACCGACCAATCATGAGCTGGTACCAGGCGGTAATAGAGGCAATCTGGATAACGAATCCAGCACCTACTACAAAGCTGGCCAGTGAAATTGAAGGCTTACGACCGATTTTATCGGCGATAGGAGCAGCAACCAGAGCACCAAACAGCGTACCAATAGACAGCAAAGCGACAATGAGACCAGCACGCACGTTGCTGAAGTACTTTGTGCCGTCTGAGTGAGTAAGACCAAAGCGGTCGAGAAAGTCGGGCATCTCAAGGAAACCGGAAATCTGACCAGTATCATAGCCGAAAATAAGACCACCGAAAGATACGAGACATCCCATGGCCCATGATCGTCCAGTTACACGAGGTAAAGGAGAATAGTCCAGGCCAGAGACTGAAGGTCGACCGAAGTCGGGGTTGTGCTTCTCTGACGAAGGATCATGTTGATCGAAGTAGATGGTCATAAAACCACCCTTTCTGCGACCCATTGTGAAGGTTGTTGGTTATATCAATGCCCTCGAATGGCAGGTGGTAGTAGTGTTGTTCTTTGCTTGAGGTTGGGGTGAGGGTGTGGTGTAGTTGTAAGTCTACTATAAAGAAGAGCTAGAGATGAAGAGCTATCTCTTAGTTCTTTAGTAGCTATGAGGTAGTAGTGATGGTATGTTTATTTACTCCAATGTCCTATTTCAAGCCTGATCATCGGGGGGGGGAGCCATTGGGGTATATATGTTCTCCAACAACGGCCAAGGGCCGCCACTGAAGACCGTTTCGTTGCTATGACCTAATCAACCACAAGCACCCACGCCATATGGTCACGATCTCAAGAAATCGTGGGACCCCGGCCCAAGCCCGGCGGTTTGGTGGGTGGCCTTGCAAGCATCTCCAAAGCAGGCTCTAGCCCCGGACAAGAGAGAGAGAGAAAAAAAGTCTGCCCACCCCACGGGTTCAGGGCTCGGGGAAGCCCCCAGCTTTGCGCCTAAAACCTTGGGGATACAGGCAGCGGACGCAGGTCAGGTGTGATTGACAAAAGCTGAGACCCGAATTGGGTGACAAACCGCCCACCATACCGAGATTCTCCATGGCACAAATCGGTCCTACTCTCCAGACTTTCTCCATTGCCTTCTCCATACACTGTGGGGAGCCGGAGAAGAACGATGGAAGACACAAAACGAGATTTGGGCACTCGGTCCCGTGATTCGATTGGCCGGCGGACGCCCCGAGCGTGAGGAAACATGGACGCTGAGGCGAATCACAGCGAGACTGTCGCAACTGACCGAGGCTCCACTGGCATGAGGTGCTCCACTGGGTAAAGCTTCTTTCTCATGCCGGGCTGAATTGCTGCTTGTTTGGGACTCGTCTCGGCATTTTCGGGGTCCAGTTTTTTTTTTTTTTCTTTTTTTTTTCTCTTTTTTTTCTTCATTGCGAAACATGCGTATGAATCAGCAAACGCCGCATTGTAGATCCCCCTTATCAGAAGTGTGATGATGATGCTTCACGGCACTACCCAATTGGAGGTGCGTTACGCGCATCCCCAAATAAAACCGCATTGACGCCGATGCGAAGCAAATTCATGGGCATAATCACCATCGAAATAGAAATAACATAACGAATAAAACGAAGCGGCCAAGAAGGTCGCCGTCGTTCAATTGCCTCCCCAATTCCTCCAATTCTTTGTCCCTCTGACGCCTCTTTCCTTGTCTCATGACGTAGGCCGCGCCGCATACATCGGTGCCGGCAGCGAAGTGGGGCCGCTAAATACTACATGTACCGTTTACCGAAAATCCCGGCGCCAGGCCAGGGTGAAAAAAATACACCACCGCAAGGCATACGAGTTATAGTGGCAGACCGGCGGCGATTTTTTTCGGCACTTCCCAGCGTATGACGTTGTTGGCATCGGGCTAGCTGCGGCAGTTTTCCGCTTGCCCAGCAAGGGCTTAATTGAACACATTGACAGGACAGGGGGGAGCAAGCAAGAAATGCAGAAGCTACAGAGCCGCACAGAGGCAGGGCGTGGATGCTAGGGAGCAACACCCAAAGGGGCGGAGTTGTTTGATAGCATAACTGCTGAGAATTGACTGACAAAGCTCAAAGCTCATGATCGAGAGAAGCTCGGCGAATGGTCTGGAGCAAGAAGAAGAAAAAAATTGATGCAAGAGAAGAAAAATTCGAGTCAGCAGGTATCCTCCTTTTCGGTCCTTTACCGTGCACAACTCTGAATACGCGGCGTCTCGGAGCCCGCTGCGGTCCCCATGCCCCATGACCCCTTGATGGAGGAATTCTCACTGAAAATCTCAGTGATCCACGGGTTTTCCGCGTAGAGCTGATTCAGCGGGCACATTTTTCTGCATATTCTTCTTTATCTTTCGCGCGCAATGGGTAATCATGGTCCAATCCCTGCGTGACAATTCATGACTAACCGGCACACAACACCAGATCGAGCCTCTGGCCACCACCACCACCACCCACTCATCGGCCTCTTCGGAACAGAGTTCAGCGGTCTCTTTTCTTATTCTTCTTTCTCCAGATTCTCTGCCCTCCATCACACGACCCAGCGCGAATAAGATGGCAGGGAGTTGACATGGTAGATCCCGCATGCCCATCTCCAGTTATTTGGAAACCATCGCCAACCCCCGAAGAAGGGCCAGAGTTTCAACCCGTCGTTGTCGCCTCCACATTCGCTCTTCTCCGTCCAATGTGATTCCCCCAGCTACACAAAGTTCTTTATGCTGTCCTCTTATTTGCTGTCGGATTTTCCTACAGCCGCCACGCACGTGCTGAGTTGCCCTTGGGGCTGACGCCCGTTTTTCCATCGATCGACGGAAAGGACGAGGTGGCTCACTCGCCTCTCGTGGCAGCCTCTCGTGGCAGCCACTGCTGCAAGAGGCTCTACGCCCCAAGCCCCAAGCCCAGCTATGGCCAAAGTCTCCAATTCTCCAAAATTCTTGATCCAACTTCTTGGAAAGCCACGGCGGCTTAATTTGGACGATCGTGCCTCAAAGATGCCGATTCGCAGCCACGCAACATCTGTCCTAGGAAACAATCCAAACCCGTTCGAGGAAGATCTTGAACTTTATACTTTGTCCTATTTTTTAACGCTAAATGAAAACAAACGCTATACTTTCCCAGCCGACAAGAATCTTGATTGAACGTCAGGTTAACCAAGATGGCCTCAGCCCCTTCTTTGTCCTGTTTTGCTCTGCATTTTTTTTCCATCCCCAGTAACTCGCCAACCCCAGGTTATTGCTAGCCTACATACGCCACGCGCCATCTTTCATCTATTAACCATTCTATACATCTTACTGTTGTCTCTCTCTCATCTCCAAAGTGTAGTCGTTAAAATACCCAATACCTTTCAAAAACATCACATGAAGCTTTACAGGTTGTCGAAACAGCTTCACAGCTCGCAATAAAAAAACAAACATGGGAAAATGGGGAGGTTATACGTGTTCCTCATAGCTCCTCAGCGGGAATGTGTCCCTCCACAGTACTCAGAGCTGCTAGGTTCACCTCTCCCACACGCTCGAGGCTAGCTGGGTCACCAGCACCAGCTAGCAATCCCACACACTCAATAACATCTTCGGGCTCCAGGAGATGCCATTTGGCCAGTGTCACCTTGGTGCTTGCCCCCACAGTTACCGTAAAGACGTGCTGGTCGTCCAGAATCGTGCCTGATGCCCCGTTAAGGCTGCGGAACATGTCCTCATCGGTAAAATCATCTCCAGAGCAGAGAGCAAACTCAATCTTTCCAGGATGCGGGTCATTGTCTGTCGGTGCAGCTCCCGGGTTGTGGTAAGTGGCCACCAGCCGTTTGGCGATTTCACCCTTGTTGATAAAAGTCGGGCGTACCTCAATGTTAGCCTTGCCGGGCATCACCTCGACCTCCCATCTCTGGCCCACCCCGCTTTCCAGTTCCTTGTGGCACTCGCGTGACATGTGTACCCCCTGCTCAGGCTCGGCAAGCCGGTAATGCCAGGTCAGGGCGCAACGCTTTCGTTCTATGAAGGAACCTAAGAGATTAAAGTTAGCTTCTGCTGATGGCAAAAAGTGAGCTTGCCATGGTGGCTCGGGGGGGCACTAACCTGGAACCCTGTCTGTATACTTTTGAAAAACCTCCATGACTTCTGATTGCCAGCCCATGTCGAACTTCTCTGCCAGGTTGATCCACTCCGTGCTACCGGGATCCCTCATAAAGCTACCGTGCTCGGCAGAGAATCCGATTTGAGAGATATGACCCAGGTGTTGCTGAAGGAACTCTTGGTCTCTGCCCGAGATGATCCAGACAGCGTTCCTAGAATCCCCGGCAAGCACCTTCAAGTAGCGAATGATTCGTTCTGAGGGGACGGCCGCGCTCGGTTCACGTACAATCGGAGTGAGTGTTCCGTCGTAATCAAACATGAACAGCCTTTTCTTTGCTGCGCGATAATGAGATAACAGGAGAGCTCGGTCGAGCAAGGGCGTTGAGTTGGCCGAGTTGCTTTCACCCAGGACAGTATGTACCTTGCGAACAAACTTGCTAATCCACGACTGGACATTCTGTGTCGTGACATGATCGTAGAGGCTAGCCTGCATCTTAGTGCGCTCCTCAACAGGCATGGTCAGAGCCGTGTTGATCTTTTCCGCCACCCCTGTGATATCCCAGGGGTTGATGTGAATTGCATCACGGAGACTACCAGCCGTGCCACTAAACTCTGAGAGAATAAGAGGGCCGTTGTTATCCTTTTGACAAATGATATACTCGAGACTCGTCGTGTTCATCCCATCTCGTACAGATGTGATGAGGCCAATGTCTGCTGCTCGCAGCAAAGCAAAGTATTCTGCTTGGTTGAGGTACTGGGGGTAGTGTTGTACAGGCGAAAATCCGAGGCTGCCATATTCACCGTTGATCTTGATGATGAGCTCATTGACTCGGCTAGCAACCTTGTTCTCCGGATCGTCCTTTTCGGCCGCCACGCTAGTGGGCGATGTCACCTGGATCAAAACCACCTTTTCTCTCCAGTGAGGGTACATTTCCAAGAATCGCTCAAATGCTTGAAGCTTTTGGGCTACGCCCCTGACGCTGTCCAACCGATCTCGCCCAACAATAACCTTCTTGCCCTCATACATCTTCAGGAGCGCCGCATGCTTCTCGTTCACATCGTCTGCCCAGGCAGCGGTCGCTACCTTGGCAGCATCGATGCCGATGGGGAACACGCCGACCTGCACCCTAGTGCCGTACGCATCAATGCCGAGAGTGTCGGATGGGAAACCAAGGATGCGCGTGCAGCAGCTGAGGAAATGCCGGGAGTAGCTGTACGACTGAAAGCCCACGAGATTAGAGCCAAGGATGCCCTCGAGCACCTCTTTCCGGCGAGGCAAGCATCGGAGGAATTCGCTGCTGGGAAATGGAGAATGCAAGAAGAAAGATATGTACATGTTCGGGACACGCTGGCGCAGCATGCTAGGCAACAGCAGAAGGTAGTAATCGTGAACGATGACTACATCGCCAGGCTTGTAAATCTCAATGATCTTGTTGGCAAACTTCTGGTTCATGCGGTAGTAATCTGCCCACTGGGCGCGCTCTTTGCGGCCATCCGTAGGCTCGTGTTGTTTATAGTGAAAAAGTGTGTAGAGATCATGCTCAGCATAGCGCCGCCATCGGGCTTGGTCCTTGAGCATGATGCCATCGTCGGTAGCCTCGCTCTCATCAGCAAGCCAAACGGGCACTGTGCGGATAGTTTTGCTGTGAGATAATTGCTGCTCCAGCCGAGACTGATCTGCTTTTGGTATCCAAAGCCCGTCAACAGGGGGGGGCGTGGGCAGTCGTGTTGTAGCATCAATTGGTACGGGGGCCGACAGCGCATTCACAGACGTCGCGGCAGTGGCCGTAGCCGAGGGTGTATCCGGGGGAGAGAGCGGGTCGTCGTCGGGATTTCCAATCTCGCCTGTCCAGGCGACCACGGTGTGATTCCACGGCGTGGCATCGGAGGAGAGATAGGCAAAAGAGTCAATGAGGGCGGACTGGCCGCGGCGGGGTTTGAGGTCCTGCGTAGCGAAGCTGGTCAGTATCACGCATTTGAAGCAGAGGCAAAATCGGTGCCAGGGGAATGGATTAGGCCAGAACACGGCAAAGATGGGCGCGTGCTCCTCTGCGCCGGCAATCGCATGTTCAGCGCAGCAGAGCATCAGGCCACGCCTCAGGGCATCCATCTTCGCATTCGTTCTCCTCGCAGCAGCAGATTCTTCGGCCGGAATAGACTCACCCAGGCGCCGCCTTTGTGGTATGTCACGGCATGCGGGATGTTGAATGTCGCGGAGATGATGTTTCCGGTCAGGGAGAGCTCGGGATTGGCAGCGCGAATCTCGGACAGAGACTCACGGCGCGCCATTATGCCGTTGCGCGCGCAGACAGCTCGTGGATGGGTTGATGTTTCGCAGCCGGTCGGTGCTCTCGATGTCTTGAGGAGGTCTGGAGGAGGGGGAGGGGTACAAGTCAGCAGCTGGTAAACTGGCGGCAGCGGGTGTTAGGCAGCAGGTATCTTTACTTTAGCACTAGACGCTGTTGATACTTTGGTGCTAAGTCTAGGAAGCTCAGGCTTCTTGGTAGCGGGGTGCTCAGCGTCAAGCGCCTCGGTACTAATGTATAGCAAGTCGATGGATGGCCTCTAGGGGATGTCTCTGTGAAGGAAACGTTGCCAGCGCAAAAATGCCAGTGACGAGTACAAGTTCAAATCCAACACTGATGACTGCGCAGGTCGCAAAGTGGAAGAGCCAGAAGAAGAGCAAAAGGAAGAGCAAGAGGGAACAGAATGACACTTGGCTAGAGAGAAAAAAAAAGGTGTGGCTTAATACTAATACTACTTGCGACTACTAGGGGCGACGAAGCGTTTATCTCCTTTCCATCGATTCACAATGACCTGTGATTTGGCCGCCCTATCGGGAGCTCCAGCAGCGGGTCGTGGTCCCTTGTCGCCCGTGTCTCGCTCGAAGCTTGTTCTACGGGTTTCTGGCGTTATTGACCTGGACTGGGGCCCTTATTGCCGTGTGTAGGTATCATTCAAGCGTTCGGAATACGGAGTGTTGCAAGGTTTATTCGCAGCCAAGGAAGCGTGCCATTGGATGCGGCGCGCAAGGAGAGGGCCGAGTCTATGATTGGCACACGTGCAGCGCTGTCAAGATTCTCACAACCTCAGCCCGCACACAACCACTACGAGGCGTTCACACCCAACTAGATGCCACTCTATTTAATCACATCACGTCCAGAAATTCACTCAGAGGGCTTTTCGGAGCCGCCTCTCGGGCCGAATCAAGTCTAGGCATTTGCCTGGAGGTGCAGTCTCTAGGTTTGCCTACAGAAATCTAGCCACGGCCCGGTACCGCACCGATTTAACCTTCAGCTCTGAAAGATATGAGACGCTGGTCCAGGCTAAAGACAAATGCTGGTAACTTTGGCTTACGAAATGCTAATGAAACGAATCTCTCCAACAGCCCGGGCAGTGGAGCAGCACTAAGCAATTCCAGCGCAAGCGTCTCAGAGACTGAATTACGGGCCACGCTCATGACAGCTCGTGAAGCTGCACTTACACAAGACCCAGAGAACACGTATTAGCGAGGCTGTGGCTGGGCCCCCGGCGGAGATACTCCGTATGGAGCAGATGGGCGGGGGAGCGTCTATTGTCTTTCCCCCAGGCTTGCAAACACCACCCCTTTTTTTCGTTGATGGGAAAAGGAGCTTGTTCAGGAGAAGTCTGTCCGTGCTAGCACTGGCGATATATTTAGCACTTCTTGAGCTCATACGCTACCTGAGAAAAGCGGCGGTGAACGAGCATGTGATTTGAATGAAAATTAATTTTTAAATTGTTGTCCTTTCAGCTTCCGAGTTTAGGAGCTGAGCCTTGGGAGCTGGACAGTACCTAGTAGCCTGCGTGACATGTTGCGGGCGGATAGTTTGCACCAGCTCGGCATGGTGCCAATTTGCCCAGCTGTTCTACCACCTCAAGAAAACTCTGAATGAGATGCATGCAGGCTATATTACTCCGTACCTGTCATCCATTTACAGTTCTGCCACTATGAGTACCCATAGTAGTGGGTAGTGCTACCAAATCTGCTGTTTCTTGTCCCTGGCAGCCATGCGGGAAAAAATGCGCTGCTAATGACGCAGTAATTGCCTTACCCACTGGGGCAGGATAGTGATGGCTAACCACCAAAAGAGATGCACTTCCCACTTCTCGGGCTTGTCTCAGCTTTCATTATGTAGGTAGTCATTGATTAATCCCTTTGCTACAGCTACCATGATACCATTATTATCTAGGCAGTTTAAGCCAGTATAAGTTTTTGCGACTTGTAAAAGCCTACAGAATATTTTCACATGCTTTTCTGAGGCGCTACCAACTGTTACCCACTTCATCCCGCAAAGATGTGGATGCGAGAGACTTTTGTCGACCATCCACAGTCCAAGGAGGAGAAAATGTCGCGCGTCATGATTGCGAAAGCCAGGATTGGCCAGCATCTTGCGGCTGTCGATACACGCAGAAACAGATCTGCGGATAGCCGAAACTTCTTGGCTTGTCGTGGAGCGCTGGAGCAGTGGTGAGGCATGGTTGTCCAACCTGCTTCCGTAAACGAGGCTAGTGAATCGCCTGCTAGGCGACTACGTCAACCTTACGAGTGCATTTCAGCGAATTTAGACGACATTTCCAGTTGACTTGACGTGCCAAGTCAGATTAAAGGGATAGTATGTAGCTAACTAGAATTAGTTCTACTACTAGAATAAAATCGTAAGTATATGCAAAATAGGATTTGCTCCTCTGGCTCTTGTTGCACTTTGTGGAATTCTCATGTAAGATAACCATTGAAACGCGTATAAGCGTATGAATAGATAACTTGAAGAACGAGCCCAGTAAACAACAGCCAAACCAATGGCCAAGATTGATGAGATGGATCGTATTCATAATTATGACGGAATTATCATTTTTTATAGACATTGATGGAGTACCAAGCACACTGGATCGTGCCTGGCAGTGCTTAGTATACCGAAAAGAGCCTACCCTATACCACGCGTCGTTGAATCAAAGTCACGTGACATGTATCAAGTATCCTCCCGCAATCTTTTCTCGCTTCCTCTCGGTATCGGCGTCACCTCGCTTCAAAACAACCCACAACATCCGGGAATCCGCCGACAATCAGCCATCGCGAGAACTGACCTCGCACGTCGCTCAACCGCCATGTCGGCATCTCCACCACCGTCGCCGTCACAGCACGCAACTGCCCACGCCTACGCCAGCAACGGGCTGGAAATCCTGCAGGCTGCCAGTGACGCTGCTCAGGCCATTCAGAACCACCATCCTTTACAGAATGCCGCCGCCGAAGCTGTTGCTCAGTCCCATGCCGTCGGGGTGCCCATCGCCCCGGCGCCAGAGCTGCGGATGCCCTCGCCCCAGCTCCAGCAGCAGCATCTCGTTGCTGGGCCTGGGGGCGTGATGAGAGATCCCACCATCAATCCCAAGCTAACGCGACTTCGACGCGCCTGCGACATGTGCAGCATGCGCAAGGTGAAATGCGACGACTCTAACATGCCTTGTCGCCCTTGCCGCGAGCTGGGTGTTGACTGCACATTCAACCGAGAAACCAAGAGACGTGGGCCACCAAACAAACATGCCGAAGCTGCCAAAGCGGCCAAGAGATCTCGCATGGAGACAGCTGTGGCGCCTCCTGGATTCCCCTCGTCTCCATCGCCTCAAAACGCTGCCAAGACGCTCATGACCATATCCACGGATGGCGTGTTGGATGCAGAGGCGATTGCGCCAATGCCCGTGCTGGAGCTTCTCGTGGATGACTTCTTTACATATATTCATCCGCTCGCTCCATTCCCCCACGAGCCAACATTCCGTCAGTCTTTTGCGAACCGAGAGGATCGAACGAAAC
This sequence comes from Trichoderma hamatum GD12, assembly GCA_000331835.2. Classification (NCBI taxonomy): domain Eukaryota; kingdom Fungi; phylum Ascomycota; class Sordariomycetes; order Hypocreales; family Hypocreaceae; genus Trichoderma; species Trichoderma hamatum. The sequence goes on along the minus strand of ANCB02000490.1, from coordinate 9,299 downwards.
CCGAATTCCTGGGACTCCTGGCTAGTATGATCGGTGCTTTGGCCGCATCATTTCCACGGAGCGCCAGAGAACATCTCAAGGCCCAGCACAGCACACATCTTTTCCCCAAGGCCATAGTCATGATTGAAAAATGTCGTGACATCGCCCTCCTCACGCGCGGAAGCAGATGGGTGCTGAAACAACCAAAGACTCTAGACGATGCTGCTACTAGCTACTTTCTCGGCCTGGCATCCGGTTATACTTTGCAATGGAACGCATCTCGCCAATTCATGGCCGAAACCCTGACACTTCTCAGAGAGCTCGGCTTCAGCAGACCCAAACATCCTGGAGAACTTCCTACTTTTGGAAGTGACAATTTTGCTCCTGACCCAATGCCGTTCAACCATGTCAAGGACCAGATTGGCAAGCGCATCTTCTGGTGCCTACTGTTAGGCGTTCGGTAAGTCTTCTTTATCATACTGGAAACTAACTGAAAGCTAACTTGCTCCAGCTCCTTTTCCCAGCTCGGCGCATCTCATACAGACATTGTCATTGCCCCATCAACACCCAGTCTCCCCTACCCCGCATATCCTGAGAATGTCGATGACATTTGTGTTCTTGCGAATGAAATCATCCATCAAGCGGAGGGCAGTGTTACGCTTCTCACAGGCTTTCGATTTGGTATTGACATCTACACTACCATGAATGGCGTTGTCAGCTTGGAGTTGGCGTATGGCATGAGCACTCTCCCATGGGCTGACCAAAGACTTCTCTTGAGAGATGGTCTTTTGGCTGCAAAGAGCATCATTGATAATCTGCCACCGGAACTCCAGCTAGGCAACTCTGGAGACGATTCAAATCCATTGGCTGCCATGGAAGAATCTGGCCTCCAGTATGTCCCACCAGTCTGGCCAAACACGCAGCCACCGCACGATGTGCGCAATATCATCAAGAACCAGCCCATGAGACGTCGGCAGCTTCAATACGAGATTCAGAAAGCTAATATTTTTGTCTCACAACTCGCCACGCGATCGTATTTTGTGGAGCTATACTTTAATCTGAGAGACGTTCATCTCAGCGAGCAGCAGCAAACCCTCGAAGTTGAAGGCACGAGCGAAGAGGAAAAGGCTATCCAGGATGCGGATGACAAAGAGATATTGGAATTCATGTCTACCGAGAGAGAGATTATTGTCCAAAACCTCTTGACTGTGCTGGGGTCTATCTCACAGCGAAACCTTGAGCCAAACGGAGGGTCTCTCATCAACAAAATCCGCCAGGTCGCTTCCACGCTGCTGAATGATGCTCCTGAAAGGAAAGGCCCATTTGCCATCAAATCAGAAGAGGCGTTATCGCAGCTACTTGATATATTAGTCAAGCTTGAAAAGACAGGTCCTGTTGGAGAGACCACACGAGCGCCGGACCCACTTCAGATGACTGCAGAGGATGAAGAGGATGAACTGAGACATTGGGCTGACTTGAGAGAATATCAGCTGCGTTTTGCTGCAAATGGAGGCTTTACTGGCGGCTTGTAAGATTTCTTTATCCTGATTGTGGGTTATTTTTCTGCCTCTACCTCACGGGCAATTGACTGGGCATCATCACAGAGTGCATATCATCGCCCTATATCCTTGATGCTATGTAACAATATCCAGAGTTGAGCAAAAGTTATGTTTGAAATAAGAAATAACGCATGACTATAACACTAATAGGAATAATATTTACCTCGCTCTCCTTTACGTGATCCCTATTATATTCATCGTCTACTCTTCAAAATCCTCACTATACCCTGTTACTTGAGCTGACATTGACAGTATAACACGAATCAACAGGACAAAAGACAAAAAAGAAAACATACAACAGCCGGTGTTCGCCAGTGGTCACCCACCTGACTACTAATCTGCCGGTTAGTGGCTTGTCTATGGGGGAGCAGACGGGACCCCGAATTCTCCACTACCTATGGTCGTATGTGCTGAATTGACGCTTGGATTGATTCATATCTGAAACCTCTGCACAGGCAATATCTTCGAAGATCTGGTGCTTTTAGCCGGATGGAGTTCAAATATGCGTATTATTCAAAAAAAATTGTCTAGTATATGGGAGGAATAGCTAGATATAATAAGGCTGTCCAAGCTAAAATAGACAGTGGATATCCTAGTTTCAAACGATTCTACTGATATTACAACTAAGCAGCAAGAATTAATATAGCACGGCGAGTGTACCAAAGTCAATGGTAAGATGAGCAAACAATTTTAAATACGCAATGACAATTTTTTTTAGGTTTCCTCTATGTTGACCCCCAACCATGTTCACTGATTGAATCCAACTTCAATAATTCCAGTAATAGATTGGCCCATTAATTTCACCCCTACAATATAAAAACGTGAATCTGCTTGCTGAATAATATTTTTCCAGTCTCTCAGCTCTCGCTCACGAGCATTTTGCAGCATCATCATTCGAAGATCCATAGCTCTACACCTGCGTATTAGCTAGGTAGACTGTTTACTAGGACATCACAACATCATTGCTTACCGAATATCTCTATCTTCTGACAATGGGAGGACATCTAGTCCCGGAACCAAATGGTCGCTGATGAGGATGCGCGACCCGGGCTTCAGGGCGGGAATTAGCGCCCTTAAAATGCGTGCACAATAATCGTCGGGCCAGTTGTGCAGGATATATCGAAGTAGATACACATCTCCCTGTATTTTTTGCTCGTCAAAAAGATTATGTGCCATGAAAGTGAATCGGTTGCCGAGCTCAGCCGGCAGCAACTTGTCTGCCCCAGACACAACTTCGGGTAGATCTTGTACGACAAATTTGAGCTCGCGATGGGCTTCGGCGATCTTGATACTAACGTGCCCCTGGGATCCGCCAACATCGACAACAGTTCCAGAACCAAGGTCCGCCCATGGATATGTGTCCACGAGAAACTGCACCTGTGAGCCGCTGGCTTTGGAGAGTTGACTCATGGATGCAGCGAATCGCTGCACCCGAGATGGGTGTTGGCTGAGAAATGCATAGAATGGTTTGTCAGTGTTGTTAGCAAGAGAGAATCCCTATCAATCCGCATCGTTAGATGTTTTGCTCTCTTGAAATTTGTTGAATGGAGGGATATACGGTTTCATTTGGTTTTCGGTCGGGAAATTTGAGCATCGCATCGACTGTCTATCATCGTTGTGTCAATATTTCGGATTGCCTGGTATTCATATCTATTACTTACCTTATTGTAAGCTGGAGCCCATTCTTCAACTGTCAAGCCCACCATTTCTTGAATATTATTTGCGTTTTCGGCGAGCAGCTTTGATGCAGTGCTATGGGCCACGAATCCATCGCGGGGCTCCAAAAACACTCGATGGTGGACAATCGCATAACGAATGATGCTGCGAATCTCATGCTCCCGCAATTCGCATCTTTCTGCCAACTCTTCATAGGAAATTTCTTCTCCTACGGGAAACTTGGACGCAATATCAAATCGATAAATGGCCTGGAGGGCTGTGGGATTTGTCTATTGTTGACTGCATGTTACACCTTCAACTCTTTTGCATCGCCACCGAAGGCTTCGGCAGCCCGGCTCTATTTTACTTACAATGGTCGTCATAAGTTTTCGCGGCCCCAATAGCAAATCATGAAGTTCCATGCATGCCGACAAAGCTGCAGTTCGAGCCGCTTCAACTACCTTGAGACCTGGGGGAATGCCAAGATCTGCGGGTGCATCTGCGCTGAATGAAGGCTGGGGCTTGCCGTGTTCCGTAAGATAAGTGCTTAATTGGGATGTAGATGCCTGAATTATCGAGACCAACTCTGCCATCCGAGGTGTTGACGCCATAATGCCCTCAAGAATAATATTGCACAAGAAGCGAAAAGCTTCCTACAATATGAGCAATTGTTTGATGTATCATCTATTGCTTTGTGCAGCAAACGAATTGCATTTATTTATGAAATTAGATTATCAGATTTGGAGCCGTGTCGCGAAACCCGTGCGTGTCACGGACCTGTGTCGGCGCACCCGGGGGTTGTAGCGGACCTGTGTGACGAATTTGACCGAATATACTGTATGACTTGTAACAGCTGGGTTGAAGATCGAGACAATATGCCGGCCAGTGAGATTCACTAGCAGTAATGGAAATCTTTATTATTTTTCTCAATTCTCAAGGTTCTCACACCAAAGCTGGCAGAAGAAGAACACTGCTACATGCCGCTATTGCTGAGTGTCACAATAAGCTAGCATCGAGAACTCCAATAATTTTAGCATCGACGGTTTTGTTACTCTGATGGCTCCGGACATGACTTCCAAAGAGAAACCCAACGATATTCTGCTTGCAGAGAACATCTCCTCGCGGGTTCCTGCACCTTCTGGATGGAATGGACCTAATGATCCTCAAAATCCCATGAACTGGCTGACAGCCAAGAAAGCAAGGCAAATTACACTAATGGGAATCAACAGTTTTGTGGCGTATGGTGATATCTCTTGTCATTTTGGCCGGTATTCCATCTGGTCTAAACTAACGCGCGTTCTATAGATCCCTAGCCTCAACCATGATCGCCCCTTCGATCAGCGAAGTCCTCAAAGAATTTGACTCGTCAAGCAGCATAGTTGGCCCCTTCATAGTTTCGAGCTTCCAACTTGGTTACACTGTTGGGCCACTTCTGATTGCCCCCATGTCTGAAGTTTACGGACGGGTCCCGATGTATCACACGTGCAACTTCCTTTTCTGCATTTTCATAATGGCGAGCGGACTGAGTAAAAGCCTGGCGCAAATGATTGTCTTTCGAATTTTTTCGGGTATCGCAGGTGTCTGCCCCCTAGTGATTGGTTCCGGAACAATCGCTGACATGGTTCACCCCAAGGATAGAGCGGGAGTTCTGGCTATCTGGTCTCTTGGGCCCTTGCTAGGTCCAGTTCTCAGTCCTATTATTGGGGGTGTTCTTGGACAACGAGAAGGATGGCGATGGACATTTTGGTTATGTTTGATCCTCGTAAGTGCTATGTGTATGCGACTATAATCATTATATTTCTTACCCTCTTACCCAAGTCTTTTGAAAGGCCGTTATCGTTCTCCTTGTCAGCTTCGTCATCTATAACGAGAGCTATGCACCAGTTCTTTTACGCCGCAAAGCACTCAGACTGCTAAAAGACGGACATACAATCGATAGGTCTATGGCATCCCAACCATCGATTCTCGAACTTCTCAAGAAAGCCGTTCGTCGACCCCTCAAGCTATTTATACGATCACCCATTGTCACTGTTCTATCCCTTTATATCGGTGTTACGTTTGGATACTTTTATCTCTTATTTACTACATTTACAACAGCATTCGAGTCAGTTTACGGATTCTCGCAGCAGTCTGCAGGGTTTTCTTGCCTGGGCTTTGGGGTGGGTGCTATCTTGGGTGTAGCACTATATAGCTACTTCGCCAACTCTATGGCCGCCAAATTAGCGAAACAGGGAAGTTTGACACCCGAGTCCCGTCTACTTCCTGCAATGTTTGGATGTCTCTTCCTACCTGTTGGACTGTTTTGGTATGGCTGGACTATGAGAAGCAGTATTCACTGGATAGTCCCCATCGTTGGGACCAGCTTCTTTGGCTTTGGGCTAGTGTTTTCATTTGTAAGTTACTCATTTGTGATTGACTATTTCCATGTTAGCTGGCTAACGTATACTTGACGATAGTTGCCGTTAAATGCCTACATCATAGACTCGTATACCATTTACGCATCGTCAGCTACAACTGTCAATACTACTATGCGCTCTCTAATGGGAGGTGTCTTACCCTTGGCAGGTCCGCATATGTATAAAGTTTTGGGTTTGGGCTGGGGGAACTCTGTCTTGGCATTCATTGCGCTTGCGTTTTCAATAACGCCATTCTTCTTCTGGAGGTTTGGAGCGGGTATCAGGACGAAAACGGACCCTAAGCTTAACTTGTGAGCTATGTGACATGTAAACTTGCTCTATAAGAGTTCGACATATATTGGGTTCAGTTGTGTTAACATTAACCCCGCTGATAGAAACAATGAATCAGAAATGAACATAAGCTTGGAAAATAAATCGTTCACTATAAGCGCTATTTATTATTCTCTCAGTTAAAGAGAATACATAGTTTTGTAAGCCCATTTCCTCCCTGTAATGGTGTTGTCAACCGGCATACGGGGCGGGCGATATATGAAGACTTTTTACGACAGATGTCAAGGTTGTCCAAAATGCATTCTATGTTTCTTTGTTATTTACTTTAATATTACAACTTGCTCTGTTAGATATCAGCACATTTATAATTAAACCTAGGGTATGTTTATTGACACCCTCAAGAGTGACTACGCTGTTTGTTTCGGATGTAGTCACTTTTATATCCATCTCTTCACAATCATACATGCCACCCATTGGATGGGTTACAGGCTGACTAATTTGGATTTGTTGATCATTCGATTGTATAGGTGGTCGATAGTCTGTAGTGGCATCCAAATGTGACCACAAGCGACTGAACTCATGCATATCCTCGTGAAATAGCATTTCGTCACTCTCAGAGTTGGTGTAATCGGGTGGAGGAGGCATAGAATCAATGGGGGCAGGTGATAATGTAGTCACAAACATTGTGGCGTCGATAGGCGTGTGTTGTGGGCGGTCCAGATAAAACATGTCGCACAATGGCATCGGTGACGGGTCGTGTATCTGATTGGCAGTGTCTAGATTCATAGTCGAAGACATGAATGGCGACACGCTGCTGCGGCTGCAGAGCCGGGAAATAGACTTATGACTTCGCCACGGGGTTAGATATATCATAGGAGGTTGCATCGGAGCAAATGATCCAAACGTACCGATTGCGAATATCTTGTAGGGATCTGTCAATGAGCTCATGCATTTGTATCATCTTCCAATTATTTCCATGTACACGAAAGGCGCACAGTAACCGCTGGTCTTCATCATCAGACCACTTATGACGCTTGATATTGGGGTTGAAGTAATTCCGCCATCTCGCTGCGCACTCTGGAAGAAGGGAAGGTTAGTGACTGCTTTCAAGCCTTTTGTTGCAACGTAAGGTATACACACGATCAGCAGAACGCGTTTTTAGGCACCTTGACACTTGAACCCATCTGTATTTTTCATTTTCAGTGCATTCGATACGTGGCTTCCAGTTGATAGCGGCCACTTACCGAGAGCCAAATTGCTCAACAGCATCGCGCAGTTGCTTGTCTTCACTCAAGCTCCATTCACCTTTTTTTACGCAGCCATTGAGTCTTAACCAGCGCTTGCGGCAGTCCTTGTTCGATCGACCAACAATAATCGCCGCGATGGAGCTCCAGTCGCGTGGCTGTCCCATCAGCTCTATGAAAACAGTACGGTAAATACAACGTGAACCCGATCAAACTCTCATACAAATCGACTTACCCTGTGCCCTGACTTTGTGTATCAAGATTTCGTCCTCAGCATTTGTCCAGCGCCCGCATTGGCGTCGGGGATCTGTCCTACTCATGGTTATACGAAGTTTTATGGAATTGGTTAAGTAATACGATTGATATTTGTTATATTGTGTCTTTAAGCCGTCTCAGGTGACCTTATAAACCTGCCTTGTTGAAGAGACTAACTATTTCCATTCATGACCTCTTGGCGCCTCCCGGACCACAATTTTGCAACATTGCTGAGTCAGCAGCCGTTGGCAGTGACTACTTGGGAAGGCAGAACGGACCAACCATGAGATGGATCAGCAAGGAGTAAATGAGGCAGTTTTCGGAGGCATCCGACCTACAGAGCTGGTACACATCGGCGCATTCAAGCCTCCGATTTATGCAGGTCCGGATAAGGGACAACATATTTGCCCGGACAATTTAGATACTAGCTGTAATGATGGCACAGGGCGGCAGCACATACAGGAGATGTGTAAAGCCATGTCATACTACTATGTCGCATTATAAAACCCATGATGATTCCATAGTGTTTGTGGAGCTTCACTTTTGCTGGTTAATCTGACATACTATGTAGTACCGTATTCCCTCGAAAAATTGGACTGTGGGTCTGTCTTTATAAATAGTAGCTCCCTAGCTGTCTTTAGTAATCTCTCTTGACTGATTGTAGTAAATAGTGGAGGGACTTTCGTCAGAATCCACAGTCCAATATTTCGAGGTAATGCGGTATTAGATGATAGTACTCCGTATTGAACAAGTTGGTAGGACTCGTCAGCTACAACCCTGTGGTTGCAACGTGAGAGTTACGTTGCTAGTTTCCGGCATTGGCCAAAGGGGTATGCTACTAAACACCTGGCATATACGAATATACAAAGTATGCGCATTGACTTTGCATCACCGCACCTCTTTTTCTTGCTTACTTACGTCTGATGAAGACCACCAGAGACGGCAGCCAAGACGATAGGCACATTCAGGTTACGTCATGTGAGGATCCCAATGCAGCCATAGTGATGATTATAGAGCTCTTTCTTTACATCCCAGGAGGACAACGACCAAATATTTGCGTCCTGTTTGTTATGCCATCTAGTCTGCACATCATCTCCCATCCGTGAGCTAAAGCCCCTCAATGTAACCCGGATATGGTGCCGATGAAATCTGCAGCTGGACCGCAAATCTGGGGACGGCTTATAATGCATCCACGCTGGCGTAAAACGCATGCATAAAAACGGGCCCTGTGGCTTGCTGTGGCAGAACGCCCATTCTAGCCGCTACTTGGAGGGTTGACTAATAAGCAGGCCCACAAGACCCCCGCCTCTCTCGTAGAGGCAGGCAGATCATTGCCAAAGCAGCTCCAAAAAACGTAATGTCGTAAGCCTCACGTGTTGTTTCAGTTACTCATAGTGTTGACTATTCTCCTTACCAACTTAGCTGTCTGAATGCTGGTTCGTACTATTGCGCGAATCTCACTGCTTATCGTCATATAACGTTTAATAACAGTAAGGCAAGCATACCTGCGTGTAACCACGTTAATCTGACTTAAGCAGCTTAGTTACGCTGCGATCACTTCTTGCTTTGGTGGGTTGTTTAATTCGTTTACATTGCTGCTGGACTAACTGCCCAAAAGGGAAGTTCATTCCATTGACTACTCCTGATAAAGCAATTTCCATACAGTCGGGTTTGACACGAGTGGTTTAGCGCATAATTTATCCCGCCCAGTATGGTGGAACTTCCCCTCCCCCCACCCCTAGGCCCGGGTGAGATCCACTAACCGCACTTTGCTAAGTCCACAGCTATTTCGCGGTGATAAAGGGCGGCTAACAGATGCCAGATGTATTTATATTTTGTGAGACGGGGTATTATGGAGCCTGTTGCTTAAAACTTAGATCTTGTGACAATGCGTATCCTATTATCTAATATAAAATATA
>KQ479209.1:0-14642 GCA_000331835.2 Trichoderma hamatum GD12 | reverse complement strand
CCCCCCCCCCCGAAGCTAACTGCGGCTTTGGTGCGTAGCCATTAATAGCCAGCGTGTGTATGCCCTGCAAGGGTTTTATCCGCCTTCTACAGTATAGTCAGTCAGCTGCTGTGCGCTGTTTGTGAGCTGATGGAGGGTTGTGGCGATGAGACCCTGGGCGAAGGGGGAGCTTGTTTAGCATAAAGTCGGGCTGGGCGAATGGCAGTCAACGAAAAAAAAGAAAAAAAGACCCGTCGGCAGGGTCTTCAAACGTGTTGGAGTACTGCCTAGGAGGAGGCACGTCAATACGAAAATGTGATACAACGGCTAATACAACCTGCCTGCCAAGCTAGTGGGAGGGAGGTACGTACTATTCAGAACACCAACATGCCACTTACATAAACAAATCAGAGGCTTTTTGAGATGACTTCGGCGGTATTCTAAGACAATCCAATCTCAACGTCGGAGATGATCCTAATACTATTCCACGATCTAGCCGTGTGCCGCCGAGATATACCATCTGGCGAACGAAGCCACCTTTTCCGAATACGCAGTTTGTCACTTGTGGTGGTGAGAGGCGTGAGGATGCCCAGCCCTGTAGTGCTATGACTATCTTGAAGTTTTTCTAAGTAGTACCGCGACGACATAACTGCTACTACTACTAGTATAGCGGCTTATACGGTCTTATAAAACATAACGGCTAGCAGTACTACCAGTACATCTGCTTATACAGAGTAGATGATGCTGTTTCAAGAAGAAAGGAAGAAAATATATCCCGCTGCCTATGCCTATACCCACTCTAATGGCCAGATGAGGATGGAGCAGAGTTACAAGATAGTCTGGCCTATGGAGTACTACCTCACTCGCCCTGTTCGAGGCCCATGAAGATGTTTGAATTCCACGCAAGAGCACAGAATGTAATACGTTTCACTCTCATATTCCACATCTCATCCATCCCAGCTTGAAATTCGTAAGCTGCTCTATAAAATCTCATACACATCATGAAACTCATTGCATATTCATGAATCCTCACCCTTGAAAGAAAGAAGAAAGAAGGGAAATGGAAACAAGACATTACTGGCTTTCCCACCGCTGCCTGCTCATGATAATAGGTCTCGCCGGGTCCCAAGGCCCCCGAATCTCATTCTTATATCTCTGCAGCCCAATCAGCCACCAGCTGCACCCGCCCGTCGCAATCGCCGCAATCAGCACGCTCACAACCATGCCGCCGAGGCCGCGCCGCCACGGCCAGTAGTCTGTTTTGTCGCGCATCACCACGCCCACGCCCCATCCCGCCCCGAGAATCAGCAGCACCGTGAGGATGGCGTGCTGCCGGAAGCTGCGGTGCTGAACGTACCGCCTGAACACGGGGAACAGACCAAACACCTCGATGCTGAAGAGCGTCAGGCAAAAGACTTGTTTCGTGGAGGGCAGCCGGCTGGCCAACACGGTCGAGGCCATCAGGGCTGCGTTGGTAGATAGCGAGGCGGGGAACTTGGCGCCCACGCCGCCCGAGTAGTCGAAGAAGAAGATGTTGATGGCGAGCAGCCAGAGGGACATGGCCCATATGCTGTCGCTCGAGGTGGACTGCGTTAGGGATTTGAGGATAGGGCTGAGGCCGAGGAGTGTGCAGTAGATTAGTATAGCCGACTTGAGCGTCCCGAGCCGCTGATGCAGACGGTTCGCCTCGTTGGGCATCGGCGCAAAGTCCGGTATCACATCTGAGCTGGCTCTGCGCAGCAATGGCTGCCCATCTGCACCTGCGACACTCTGAGGCTCCTTAAGTGATATAGGCGATATAGGAGACGTAGGTGAAGTTGGAGAAGCCGGAGAGTTGGATGAAGAAGGAGAGGTGGTGGTAGAAGAATGACGCGCTGGGCGGCTTGTCCGCAACCGCTCGCTCTCCGGGATCTGTATCTGAATGTTGACCGTCGAATTCCCAGCAGACGGCCGCGAAGAAGCCGCCTCTGACGACGGCCGACTGCTGCTGCTTGGCGTCACAGACGTAATGCGCGGTGTAATGATGGGCCGGCGAATGCTAGCTGCGCGAGCCCGACGCCGTATGCTCTCGCTCTTTGTCGCAGAGGCCGCGATGCCGCTCGCGCTCACTTCCTCCTCGCGGTTCATCTCCTCGGAGACCCATCGCTCCCACAGGATCCAGCCAAGGAATGTCGCGAAGCTGCTTCCGCTGACGAGCGAGACGGGCGAGATGCGTTCCTGGTAGATGCCGACGAAGCACACGAGGAAGAGGCTGACGGAGCAGACGTGCTGCAGGATGACGGTCGAGTCGGCCACCAGGGGCCAAAAGTCGTAGGGTTTTAGTCTCGGATTGCGTTGTAAATTCTCGAGAAACGTTGCCTGATCGGTATAGTTGTCTGGATCTGCATGATCGGACCTTGCCCGTTAGTACGCCATTCTTTACCCTATCCAGCATCTTCTCTCTCGCTCTCTCTCTTGTTTTTCCCCCCCTATCTTATCTCGCCCTGCATCTCTGCATCTCGCTCAGGGTTTCCTCTTTCAAAAAAAAAAAAAACTTACACGACTGCTTCACCCACATGAGCTTCTTCCAAGCCCTCTTGCGCCTCCGGCTCCTGCTACGGTCATCCTTCAGGTGCCTCAAATGGGATAGCGGATCGGCCGCGCCGTCGCCATCGTAGGCCTGCCGCAGCGGATACGTGAAGGCATCGTGGGGCGACAGGTGCGAGCGATCCAGCGCGCTGAGGCTCGCGGAGTGGCTCAGCGCGGGAAACGGCGTTTCGTCGTCGGTCGGCGAGGGCATCACTTGTTTCCCCCCTCTCTTCTTCTCGATTCAGCCCGTGATAATATTTTGTTTCTTTATGCACAGAGCCTCTCAGCCTCCCCCCCGTCTGTCGCCTATCGCCGGATCTCGCTAAAACAAAAACTGACTGGGCTGCGAGGCGCAATATGGTGGTCCTAGCGGGTGTTTTGAAATCTGGTGACGATTGCTTTTTTGCTGGCTATAGAATTAGAGCATAGAGCTGAGCGGTCATTTGGGCAGATACGAGCGCGGGCGCCGAAGGTGGTGGCTTTGGCCGTTTCATCTGCCGCTGCTTTGACTGCAATTTCGATTTTGACAAAGGGAATAATAATAGTACAGATGGCTGTTTTGGCACCTCTCAGGAAAAGGTGTCCGCGGGGCCTTATGTCACTCGTGGGGCTCAGCTGGTACGTCCAGAGAGGTACCGCGGGCCAGATGGCGGGTAACACCTCGCATTGGTCCTGTGCATGTGCACCCATCTCCCTGCACTGCGTCAGGCCAGGAAAAAGAAGTGCCACAGCTCAATTGAACGAAGGAGTTTGTTGGAAACTTAGAGTAAATAGCCAGTCACCCAGACAACTGGATAGGTGCTTGGGATCTGACTTGCCCACGTCTGACGTCGAAAGCTGCTAAACTCCTATCCAGCGTGCAGTCGCTGCTACAGTAGTCTGTATCGCCGGCATGCCTACACTAACGCGGCGGCATTGAATCCTCTGCTCAGAAGGGAGGTATTTTACGCAACGCTAGCAGCGATGGATCCGGAGAAGCACTCGGCGCTGAGCTTCTAGAATAACATCTAGTAATTCATGCCAAAAGGCCCAAGATAAAAAGGATAAAAATAAGAACGGCTCGAGTCAGGCTAGAGACTCAAACCTCGGCTGTCGCTCGCTCGTTCGCAGCGCCAGAGCCAGAGCCAGCGCCAGAGCCAAGGCGCACACACACGCTGTGGCCCGCCAATCCCGGCGCTGCGAGGATCCGGGTCGCCATGCCATGTGAAATCGAGCGCAGAGGTGCCAAGACAAAGGCAAATCTTGAGCTAAATCGTACCTGGGCGATCTGCGTCCGATTCGGGAAATAGAGGGGGGTGCTCAGAGCGACCAAAAGCCTTTTTCCATTCTCTCTTGCTTCTGTCCGTGTTTTTCAACGGACGTGCTCTACTGTACTGTAACAAGCGCAGCACAGCACAGCACAGCCAGGTTCTCGGGGCCGCTGAAGAGTTTTTCCCCCCCAAATTGCAGCTCCTTGCAGCACTAGACGCCGTTGCCAGGCCCATCTCATTGTTCTAGACTAGGACTGGAACACCACGCCGATGAATCTCTTACAACTCTAGTGGACCAAGCGCGCGCCCACGTTTCTCGTGCTCCCTGGCCGGACAGCTTCGCCGGCTCGTCGATTCCGCCTCGTAAAAGTCGCGTCTTTAATCTTCCTGCCGCCTCACTCTCTGTTAGCTCGGATATCTGCCGAAGCCGCAGGTCTCCACTATCACGAATAGTAGACCCGACCCCGTTCAGGATTCTGCCAGACTAACAGGTAGTCGGTACATCTAACACGCCTTCTGTAACGTCTCACAGCCTGTCCGTGACGTGAACGGGTGCTCGTATGTGTGTGCTGTGCGGTGCCTGTTCTGCCGCCAATGGCACCACTAAATGCCAATCTCGATTGGATAGTCCAAAGCAGAACAGCATGGCTAAAGCAAGCTGGGGCTGGCCCCTGGCCAATATTGTGGGAATCATGTAAGTCGTCGCCATTTCCTTCCCGCAGCATACAATTTGGGCGATTCGACCAGGTCCCAAAACACTCTCTATCTTCGACGGTAGCTTGTTTTGGTTATAAGTTTGCTGGCTCCAGCTCCAGGGACAGCGAATTTTTTCGCCCACATTCCTCCAACAGAACAGCCCCCTTGTCACCAAACAATGCAGAATTGACAGAACAGAACAGCAAACATCAACAACAAGAAAGAAACAATCGTCTTCCTCCTCGGCTTGTTTGTGGGCTTGCCAAAGGGGGCATGACTGGCGCCTTTTGCTGCGCCACGATTCACGGATTTCCCTTCTGCTTTGACGTGGACCACCGCATCAGGTACCCAATACTATTTGCCCCCCTCCTCCCACTTCTGCCCCGGGGATTTTTGTCAGTCCAAGTTTGACGGGCTGTGCACGCCCCTCTTATTAAGAAAAAAAGCTTAGTTGTCTGGTGTCCTCTTTTTTTTGTTTTATCTCCGTCTTGGCTCCCTTTTCTCGGGGTCGGAGTGTGATCCTTGAGAGCTTTGTTTGAATATCATCACTTATATCGCAACATTATCTCCGAGTTTTTATTTGATAATCAAGCAAGCACAAACAATATTATCATCTGCAAACTCATATCAACAAGAGTCTCTTGGTTTCTTATTTCTCAGTCAACTCATCATTTTTAAATCACGCCTTTTGGGATTTTATAAAGCACCAAGCGAATCTTGCCCCTTTATCCCTCATTACCATCAGCACAATCATCAAAAACATCAACTCCATCTGTCATAATGACCGTCAAAATGACTTCTCTCCTCATGACTCTCCTCTACGTTACGGGGTTAGTCCTGAGTGCCCCAACGCCGAAAAACACAGTCTCAGAGCCCCTTGCCACCATCACAAAGCCCTCACAACCCCAGACCCCGTCGTCCGAGCGGCCCTCATGGTTAAACGAGAAGCGGGCTCGCATCTTTAGAGTCGACAGGGCCTTCTTGGAAAGACTATCCAAGGGCGATAGGCCTTCAAAATACTTCCTTGATGCAACACTCGACCTCATTGAGACGAGCCAGGACCTCGAGGGGGTTCCCGTCTTTGCCGGTGACAAGAGCAAGACGGTCACCATTGATCCAAACGGCGATGTGATGGCGTCGTATGGCTCAGAGAAGTTTGTTCCTGTCTGGAGCCGCCAAGGAAGGCACCACGGACATCATCATCATCGCCCTCCTCGTGCCCTTGGCCAGAAATTTGCCTGTTTCATACTTGGTTTCTCTCTTGCCCTGGCCATTATCTGCTCCTGTATGAGAAAGTAAGTAAAACAACTGCATTAAAGGTACTCTATTATGATTTTGTTCTCTTTTCTAACATCCACTCTAGTCTATGTTCTCAGGAAGACGTCGAGACAACTGGTCCTGCCTCTGATCCAAGTACGGCCGAAAAGGGGACGTCTTCGGAATTCCGGGACGAGAAAGCTTAATGGATAGCAGTAAGCCCCTTGTCTGGCGGAAAGAAGAGAAAAGAACGAAAGGAGAAAAGAAAAGAAACAACAACAAAGGCATGCCAACTACATCAGTGACATGACTATTATTCTGCATGATTTTGAGAATTGATTTACGAGCTACAAGTTTGGTCCGGCGTTGAGCTACTTAGCAAGAGGAGGATTTCTTTTTAGAGCGCAAGGATAAGGAGCAGGCCTGAAGAAATGGATGAGCCGCCCATATAAATATCCCAACTTTATGGAGTGTATACATGTATATATAGTAATACTTAATCAGACATGATGAACGCAAGGACAGGCAGGATTGAATACCCGACATATTGAGATGTTTCCTTATTTCTACTAAACGATAGTAAAACGACAAGTAATTTCAGAAGATTTCGAGTTTCCCTCGTAAAAGACGAGGCTCAGACCCGGCCATTTCCCCATGCTTGTACTTGTCTATTAATTCGCAATCTCAAGCCCTCGTCAATCGCCGCATTGGGACACAGCGCTAAATGCCAAGAGGCTAGAAGCGAGACGGACGAAGCCTATTTGCCCACTCGGTTCCACATTCTTCAAAGAGCCGAACTTTTCTTTTAACCTCGGGCCAAACCTCGTACTATTTGTAGATGCTGTTCTACAAACACTTGCCTTTGGAATTATAAGGCGATAGAAGAAAAAGAAGAAGAAAAAAACCAAGAAGAAGGCATCAAAACGAGGAAATTAGACACAACGACGTGCGGTTGTATGCCTGGCCATCAGTCTTCATCCACCCGTTTTGCCGTCCGGGTTCTTCACAATTGAGGGGAAGTGGCCACGCGAGGCAGTGGGTTGATACGGCGCTAAAAGCACTATAAGTGCGGGAGTGGTTAATAATATCTTCAGACTATGGGGTAAACGCCAGATATAACTACTGTACCACCGCCAAGAAGATTCCGGAGCTCCAGTTGGCTGTTGGTCTTTTGTTCTTCCAGGGCACGCCCCGAGACACGGATACGAGTACATCTACATCGGCCCTCCTTGTACGGATTTGTGTTGGGTCTACAGCGTACACATTCGCACATTCATTTACAGACGCAGCCATGGCTACTTACCAGGCGGCCAAAACGCAGTTTGTCAAGGTAGACGGCTGTACCTTTGCCTACCGACTGTTCGGCCTATCGCATGGCGTCCCGCTGGTGTTCATCCCAGGATTCAAGTAAGTACTAGCATTGCCTAAGTGGGCGGTCGCAGTGGCCGCCTCATGCCTCTCACTTCTCCCCCCAAAGAGTCTGGAAAAGTGGAGAGACTCTCATATGAGAAGACCATTTGCTGATACCTTCCGGCTTGGTCGTTGCGACACAGACAGACCATGGATCATTGGGACCCAGCATTGGTCAATCCTCTTGCGGCTCAGCGCCCAGTGTTACTTATTGATAACGCTGGAGTTGGCCGATCTGAGGGCGAAATTCCCGAGACTTTTGCCGGCTGGGCAGCGCACTATACTGCCGTAATCAAGCAGATTCTTGGCCAGAGCAGCAAGGTTGACGTACTGGGTTATTCGATGGGCGGCTGCGTTGCGCAGCTTATGGCCCTGAACGCGCCGGAACAGGTGCGACGATTGGTGCTGTGCGGGACGATTCCCAGTTCCGGAGACGGCGTTAAGCCGTCTCCCGATGGCAAGGCATTCAAGCGCCTCAAGGCGGCCAGGACTATGGAGGAGGAGCGGCAAGCCTTCCTGGATGGGTTCTTTGTGCAGCGTTCCGAACGCAGTCTGGAAGCGGGCAAGGAGGCATGGGAGCGCATCATCAACAATAGAAGCGATGCTGGCGAGGTGAGATGCGAACCAGTCCCCCCAGGGCCGGCTCATAAGCAAGCGCTTGCGTTTGTCAGGTTCATGGATAAGAAAAATGCCTCCGAAGGCAGCTATGAGCGGCTCCGACACCTGCGTCTGCCCGTGCTAATTGCCAATGGTGAGTCTCTCGCTTCTTCTTGCCCTTGCCTTGCCTCCCTCCCCCCTAATCTTTTGCGTGCCCCCCCAGTCAATGGAGTGAATATCCCGAAGCACTCCACTGGGGAAAAAACGAAAAGAAAATAACGAACTAGATGCCAGTATGCAGCTAACTTGTTTTTTGCTGTAGGTTGCGACGATTTGCTGCTACCGACTGACAACAGCATCCTGATATGGAAGATGCTTAGCTTCGCGGATGCACGACTGCATTTGTTTCCAGATTCAGGGCATGGGTTCCTGTATCAATACGCCGGTGAATTCGCAAGACTGGTGAATGATTTCCTTGGCGCCAATAGCAGCAGCGGCGGCAGTAGCTCGACTCGCGGCAGTCGGCTTTGATTGCTCCATGCTGTATGATAGGACCCCGTACTAGTGTCCATGCCTGTCTCGCACCTTAGTGAGCATGCAAGTCGCGTCTATTGACGGACGACGCGACGCCAGTGGTTTTCCTTATTGGTTCTTCTTTGCTTTTGGGTCACTGCAAGCCCCGCCGTGATCAGCTAGGTCGCCATGTAGTAATGAGAAAATGATGGCCCAGGGGCAGATAGATGAAAGGTAGCACATTGCAACAAAACAAACACGGGGTGCTTTGAATGCTGCCAGCATGCTTCGTAAAATCTTGCCGACCTTTTCTTGTGCGCTCCGTATTTCCCTTTTGAAGCTGGTGCCACATGCAAGTCGGGCCATCCATTATGAAGCTGCACATCGTGCCCAAGTAGGGAGGCAGCTAGCCAACCAATCATCTACAGAGGTTGACGATAAGAACAAAGCCGCAGTTCACAGAGCTGGCCATTTGGCCAAGACCGCAGTATACTTTGTAGCTGTGTAAATTAACTCTCCCCTGAGAAAAGAAAGGGGCCAAACTCCAGCTTGTTCATTGTGAGATACGTCAACTCATGCTTGGCAAATGCGACGGCGTTTTAAAGGACAATTGTCGGAATAAACTCTCCTTTCCATCTGTGCCTCTTTTCTCTCTCCACACTTGCTGACAAGAGAATGGATAACCCGGATTTTTTTGCAGTAGCATTTTCCGAGGTGGTGATTGTGCTCTCGTGCTGGCCCTTGTACTAAGAATAATGCCCTTGCGCTCTCTGCAAGCATCCAGGGAGCTAGTACTACTCATAGGTAAAGCGCCGCTCCCGGCTTTTGCGTCACCATCGGCCGGTAAGAGCGAGTAGATAATAATAGGAGTCGCAGTACTTCGTATGAGCAGAAGCCAAGTTGTTAGTCATGCCGAAAGTGCTGGGCAATGACGACGACTCTTGTCTTGGAAAACGAGTCGGGGGGACGTCGCCGGCTGGATCTGACGCTGATCCGAGGGAAGCAAAGAAGCCGCAGATTGGTTGGTTGTTTAGCGTCGTCCTTGTCAGAGTTTCGGCTGGCCACCAACCTGCAGCTCCGTCCGCCTCAGCCGCTCTTATTCACGAGGACAAGTCAGCCACCTGCCCGCTCCATCGAGCCGAGCCTTGGTGGCCGTCGACGAACAAGAAAGCGAGACCAAGGGCAGGATAGGGGCCGCTACTGGCGTCTGTCACGCCACCCGGCAGTCCCGTTGGCAGCCATCACTATCCTGCCCAGGGCAAAGCAAGCGCACGAGACGCAGCTGCGAGTGACGAGACAACTGGGCGGCTCCCTCTGCGACCCCGAAGAAGCAGAAGAGACGCGATTGGGAAGCTGCTGCACAGGTGTGGAAAGCCTTTTGTTGGATAATCGGTCTGCTTCAGGCAGAAGAGATGCGGATGCTATGGATACTTCGTACGCCCGCGGGTAAAAAGGTCCAACACTGCTCTTCCGTTTTGCCTTTTTTGCCCCATTGGCCTCGTTGGTAAACCTTGAAGTCTGTGGAGGCCCACGCAGCCGATGCAGATGATGAGGTACGACAGACGCAGGCTGCACGCCTTAGAGATGGTACCTACATAAGTCAAGTAGCGTCAAAAGCTGTGCTCCAAGTTGTGCTCCAAGCAGCACTTCGTACTCGTAAGGGATGGCAAACACGATGCAAAGCTGGTAGCAAAGCAGGGAGGGCGAGACAGGCGGCCAGCCAGACAAGACGGAGAAGAGAAAGGCGTAGAAAGAGAGGGAGGCGGGAGAGAGGCAAACGGCAACTTTTTGAGCAATACCCGAGAGCTGAGCTGCGCGGGAGCCGACATCATTAGTTTTATCACCATGAGATTTCATAACCGTAAACGTACCGGCCGGCAGCTGGACCTGCTAGTGCTCCTGTTGGATCTAATCACTTACTCCTTTTGACTCCATTCTCGTGTCTGTGCTGCGCCCGCGGTTGCTGACGCTGGAAGCTGAAGCTCATTCAATATATTACCGCGGCATGCAATTGGTGATAATTGCCAGGGAGCGAGCTCTGCATCGCCGAGGGTTGCCCACTGGCGTCCAGCGTCTGCCAACCACGCTGAGCGGCTGGCATCCACTGTAGCTGCGCTAAGCTCTAGCGGTACCCGCCCACCAGGTCATCTAGCGGGCGAGTGATCAGCGCCTAGGGAGCAAGAGCCTGCAAGTAGCCGCCGTCACAACCCGTCGGTGAAATCATGGATGGAATCGATGCTATCAAAATGGGCGTCATCCCTGGGGGCCGTGTTAGTATGAGTAGTATGGAGTAGGTAGTATGGCGTATTACTGATAATACTCGTACGAGTTGGGGCATCTACCTACCAGGTAGTAGCACTATTGATAGTAGCAGCGGTGCTTGGCCTGCAACAACCCTCCCTCCAAGGTATTACTGTGCTCCGTGCTTCAACAACCGTACAATATGGCAAGGGCTAGCTTTGCCGGGCCGTGGCTCTTGTGGCTATCTTGGCTGTCTTGTTGCTGGCCAATCTCGTTGCTCGCCGTCCCTCCTCGCAGCCAAGCATCTCTCTTTCCTAGGTAGGCATTGCAAGCTAGCCAGCCACTCGGGCAGTCGCGGGCTGCACACATACGCACATGTAGCAAACCTAAAGGCAAGTCGCCGGCCAGTCGCAGGCCAGTCGCAGGCATTTGCACTTGCACGCGTGATGGAGTAGCATTGAGTTTGGGAAGGAGGTGCGGATGGGGCTCTATTGACCGGCTTCGTCCTGGCTTCTGCTACTCGTCTGTACAAGCAGGACTGGTATTTATACAGAGCCTTGCACACGATGGCTACAGACCGCTGTGTACCACACCTGTCTCTACCTGGGCTGGGTTGTTCCCAGTGCTCCCCAGTGCTTCCCTGCTCCCGTCCCTGCTCCCGTTCTTGCCCTGTCCCATCAATCCTACTGCTACTCTGCTAGTGGTGGTGGCTACAGCCAGTCAATGCCTGTAAACCGTCTGCTCCATAGAGGCGGCCCGCGGCGTTGAACTACGGCTAGACTGGCAAGAAACCCGCCAAAGCCCGCCGTCGAAACAAGGCTTTGGGCGATTCAAGCCATGCAACTCGTGCCATCGGCCACCCCAATCGCTTTGGCTCTCGTCTCGTCTCGCATCGCATCACATCGCATCGCCCTGCATCGTCGCGTATTTGCCTTTGCATCGCCTTGCATCGCCTTTCCAAGCTTGTGCTTAGCTCTTCTCGCCTTGTCCGTCTACTGGTGCTTGCTGCTGGAGAGCTCCGCTTTGCTGCCTGTCTTTGCCTGTATCGGTTGGTCGTGTTGATTTTCAGCTACATACGCTACGTCCAGACCAGAAGCTTACTGGGGGAAACGACAGCTCGTCTTGTCTGGCGGCCGGCTTCAGCTCGGCCCAGCCCAGCTCAGCTCACTTCAAGGTTTTTTGCTGATGAATAGCGCCGCCGCCGCCGCCACTCGCCTGGTCAACACGCAGCATTACATATGCCTATCCGCTCTGCTTATCCACCCTCGCCCACGATGGCCTCACGCGCCGGATCCAATAGCCAGGTACGGACCCCGTCAACGACGAGGGATGGATCTGTTTTCGGTTCTTTTGGCCCCATCCTCGCCAATCCCACGCCCCCGGGATCCCTAGCCTCATGCTTGCACCTATCCGCTTTGCATTGCGACGGAGCACCACCACTGTAATGCTACATACATACCGCATGCATAACAGCCGACGAGCACACTCGCGCAGAGCCCGCCATGTACGAGGCATGTACCAAGCGGTATTACCTACTAGGAGTAGTATTACTCGTACATGCCCTTACATGGACAAGGCCTCTTACGGCCCCCGTTTTGGTTTCTTGTGCTTTGGCCGGCGAGTCGCATTGCGACTGCTGCTGCTAGGCGTGGTACCTGCAACCGCCGCGACCTTACACTGCTTATACGATAGAGATATGCGCATTGCCTTGTACCTGGCCTGCTCGGTATGACCACCGTCCTGCGCATATCCACATCCTAGGCCTCTCTCTCTTGTGCTTCTCTCACGCGCACATCCGTCAGTCCATCCTCTTTATCCCACTCATCCATCCCTCCAATCCATCCATCCATCCATCCATCCTACCAAGACCCCCCTAGCATCTGCCACGCCGCATATGGCGTCTCCCCAACAACGTGCTCCGTCCACCTACATGACGCTGCGCCCGACCTCCGGCCTTGTCGCACCCCTTACATTCTTAAAGAGACGGGGAGACCCTGCGGCTGTCCTCTTAGCTTCTTTGACCTCCGCGTGATTCGAGTCTTTTTGGTGATAGTGTCTCTTAACTGTATGAGACTCGAGAGTCGTGATCCGACATCCGGCTTGTACACCTCTTCTCTCCCTTTTCCTATTCTTGCTCCTCGCCCATATCGCACGTACGCATACGCATACGCATACGCATACACAGACGCACGCGTACAGACATACATACGTACATATCTATATATATCTATCTATATATATATACAGCATTTCACTTGTGCTGTAGACAATCCGGTTCGCAATGATACCGATTCATTCGCTCCCAAGCGCTGCCGACGGCGAGGCTGATGACCCGTCCAGTTTTGACGATGACCACTCGTCCGCCGTCTCAGGCTTTACTTGCCTACCCGCAGAGCTTCGTCTCAAGATATGGTCTTGCTCGGTGGAGCCGCGTATCGTCATTCTGGACGATCTTGTCCACAAGCCAAACTCGTATCCTATCCCTGTTGTCACTCGCTTGAACGCGGAGGCTCGAATCGAGACTAGGGAAGGCTACGAGCCTGTAGGCCGCGGATCTCATATTCACTTCGCCAGAGACATTCTGGTCTGTGACCCCAACATAGCTGACCAGAGCTCCAACACTCCCCTGGAAGAGCTGGCGCCGCTTGTCGAGAGGCTCGCTTTTTGGGATTGCTTCCCTGACGATGGGCGTATCGAGGAGCCGGGCCACTATTCTGCCTATCTAGAAAGGTGGTACCCCCAGGAGAGGCCTGGAAAGGTCGAATTTGACAAGTTTTGGTTTCCAAATCTAAAAGACTTGTGGATTATCAAGGTTGGCGAGGTGGACAGGTCTTGGATGATTGGCGTGGACCAAAACCTTCCCTACGACGTACGACTTAGGAAAACGGCACGGCAATTTCGCTACTGGATAGATGAAAACATTGTGGAGATTGCCCCCTTGGACTTGGATGAGCCGGAAACCAAAGCTGTCTTGCGGGAAGGACGATGTGGCAAGGAAGATTGTCAATCGCTCAACCATGGCCGGTCTAAAATGGTCTCCAAGGTCATATTCATGGACGGCAAGTATCGCAAGATGGAGAGCTCGGAAGGCTGGCAGCGCATCCTACCATGGTCTACTAAGGTCACTCAAGCTACAGAGAAAGACACGTCAGAAAATCGAATGAGATGGATTATTGTTGAGAGGATATTAACCTTTTCTCTGAGATGGGAGGGCCCTGATGACGACGTAACAATCTCAGCTCGACGAAAAACGCCGGAGATGCCAGCTCGACGGGCAATCTATGAAACGAGATAAAGGGGACAAACTATCCCTTCTGAATCTAACACCTTGATGGCCTACACATATATACATGGCAGCATTCCTATCAATTTTCATAGGCATCTGTCATTTTCACAACCTAGCCTAGCGCTACACCGGATTATTGGAATTTACGCGCTCAGCAGATAATGATTTGATTTTGATCAATACGGTCGATGGAATCAAACGTATTAAGTGTTTACCTATGAGTACGAAAGTTTCGGCGGATATGTCGCAAATATCGCGATGCGATTGTCAAAGGCATACGAATAACTCAGCGAAGTGAGAGGTGCCAAGCAGACATATACGATTTCAATGGGCCGATCACTAAATCAGCAAAAGACATCAAGAAATATCATTTATCAAGCTCACTCATTTCAACTGCTCGCTTTGCCCTTCATAAGATGGATCAGTCTAAGCTACCTACTAAGAACTCAACCGTACGGACATTATCCACTCAGATCTACTGATTAGGACGACCAGCATTTGGCTACACCGATATCGCTTAAACGAAAGCGGATTGTAGAAATAGGAGCTTGATGCTATATTCTGCTAGAAATTAACGAGGAGACGATAATTCGGTCGATTCAACCTAGCACCTGCTTCTCCAAGCTGGATTAAGCACTCGCAATTTTGTTTCATCCAACCATGATACTCAAGATAACGCGACGTGTATTTAGTGGACAGAGGGACAGGAATGCGAAGGTACTTATGATTTCTCCATACTCTCGCCTCACAATTTCTCTACATTTCTACTCTTTTTTTTCTTTTTTCTTTTTCTTTTTCTTTTTCTTTTTTTTTTTTTTTTCCCCTTTTCCCTTTTTCCTTTTTCC